>NW_022046097.1:69360-86214 GCF_001654015.2 Drosophila navojoa | reverse complement strand
AGACAAACAGACAGACAGATAGACAGACAGAGAGAGGGAAAGATAGACGGACGGACGGACAGGCAGACAGACGGACGGATAGACAAACAGACAGACAGATAGACAGACAGAGAGAGGGAAAGATAGACGGACGGACGAACGGACGGACGGACAGACGAACAGGCAGAGGGAAAGACAGATAGATGAACGGATAGCCGGACAGCCAGAATGAATAACGGAACGTCCGATTGACTTAGCTCGTCATTCTCAGCAATAATATAATATTTTATACATTATAAGGAATATATTATATTCCTTAAAAGGTTTGCCACGCCTTCTTCTGCAAGTTGTATACAGTTTTACAAATCCACCCAACGATATAAGAAGTAGAGTACATTCTACATTCTCTACATGTTCCGTACTCCACAGTTCGTTCCGTTTCGCCTTCCCTGCGTAGGGCGATACTCAGAGCGCTTTGAAGTGTGAGTGAGTGAGCTGGAGCGAGGCACGCTGTACTCACCCGAGTGAGCCACAGCGATCAAAGCTCAAGTGATCGACGCGTCGATCAACGTCGCGACGCTACGAAAAGCTACGCCTTTTCCATAAAATGAGTATGTATAGAAGGCTCTTCTTACAAACAAATATGGCATTTGCTATAAATAAAGGTGTGTAAATGGAGAACAAGTGCTGCTCGATTGTCGTGAATTCCTAGACTATTCCGTATAAGAAAGCGGAACTGAAACGCAAATGAAAGAGAAGAAGTGATCATAATGCATATGCACTATATGAGTAGTATATACAGAAAAATATATACATACATACATATCTATGCCCATAAATATATAAAAGTCGTTTGATATTTTAGACACTTTTGGCTAAAGGCTATAAAATAGAATTTTAGCTAAGAAGTTGAATGAATTTTAGCTAATTTTGTAAGCTGCTCTCTCTGTCTTCCCATATCTCTCGCCCTCTCTCTTTCTCTCCGTTCTCCGCTATTTCTACTACCTATGCATTCTGCTGTTGCTGCTCCTGTTGCTCTGCCTCTGCCAGCCCTTTCTCTGTCTCTCTCTCTGCCCGGCTAATGCCTTTCAGCTTGCATATGTGATATGCACAGGCGTCAAATGTTAGCGGCAATGTCAGCAGCAAGCGTCCTGCAGGATATGCTTGCCTTGCCTTGCCGCCCCATGCAAAGCTCATCAAATCACAATGCAACACACACTTTGTACATTATGTGTACAAGTGTGTGTGTGTGTGTGTGTGTTAATGATAATCATGAATATTATGCTGCTTGTTTGGTGTGTATTTTGGGCCCCGGGCAAACAGTTTGCCTGTTGTTTGCCCAACAAAATGTTAATATGCTGAGCCAGCGTCCCGAAAGCCAAACCAAACCAAACCAAACCAAGCCAAGCCAAAGCAAAGCAAAGCAAAGCAGCAGGCGCATTGTTTAAATATTTGATTAGCTTTAGTTTTGGCTTCAGCTTCAGCTTCTGCTTCAGCTCCAGATTTGGCTTTAGCCTTAGCCAGGCATCGGCCTTAATATCATCCACTTTCATTTCAGCGTTTTTTGCACCGCATTCTGTTCAAGTCTTTTGTGCGCAATAAAATCAACTTAATTAAAGTTAAACAAGCAGCTAATCAAATTTTTATTATATACTCTTGGCCAACACCCTTCAGCGCCAGACAGTTAACTAAACGTGGCGTAATTTCATTTTAAAAATGCATGCTCATGTCTCTGTCTGTGTGTGTGTGTGTGTGTGTGTGTGTGTTTGTGTTGTTGTGGCTTACATGAGACTCTCCTCATTGAGGCACTGCCAAAGCCTGGCAAAGCTAGCGAAATTTTTGTTTGTTGTGGCTTCTATTTTTTTTTCCATTTGAGCGCATATATATATGGATGTATGTATAGTCTGATACCCTGTATATATGTATGTATACATATTCGTATATTTAACAGTGATTGAAGTCTGAACTAAGTGCAGTTCAAAATAAATCTCTAACTCTAAAAAAAATACATTTAAATGCACTAAAATCCACATATATTAAATTATATTAATTTATTCATATATGTATATCTATCACATACATATATTTGTCTTAGAGTACTGTCTAATGTGTCTAATAGTGCGGCCGCAGCTGGAGTGTCTGGGGGCTCAAGTAGCCTTCATCACACATACACACCGACGCTCACACACAGAGACACGCGCTCAGATCGAAACTGCTGGGCGACAGTGAGCTCAAGTGTGTATAGCAGTGGGCAATGGCTCGTTGGCGCCTTGGAGCCACCAGGCACGCCACATGGTCGGCGTGCGATTTTCACAATCATCCACATTGTAGTGCTCGAACTCCTCGTCACAGCTCCAGCTGCCGATAATGTTGGGCCGCTCGACCAGACGCAAATTGGAGCTTAGATTGTTGGAGCTGCTGTTGTGTGGCTGGACGGTGATGATGGTGAGCTCCTTCAGCGGCAGCTCCTGGCACTGATGGCGACTGCTCTTTGCCAAAGAGCTGGCCGAGCAGCAGCAATAGCAGCAGCAGCTAGACATCTGAAGGGATGGGGGTCGAGGAAGAGAGTGAGAGAGAGAGAGTGAGTGAGTGAGCGATATAACTCTTATGAATGCAAGGCATTGAGATGAAGTAACACGAAAGATAATATAGTGAGAGAGAGGGAGGGTTAAGGAGAGGTAAGGAGAGAAGAGAGACACGGAGAGAGTGACAGAAAGAGAGAATGAGAGAAAAAAACTTTTATGAATGTATAGCATTGAGATGTAGTAATACGAAAAATAAAAGGAACAGAGAGAGAGAGAGAGAGAGAGAGAGAGAGGGAGAGAGAGAAAGAAAGAGATAATAATACCATGAATGAGCTGTAGTAGAACGAAAAATAATGGAGAGAGATAAAACCCATATGACAGGAATAATAAATAAAATAAAATATATTAAAAACAAGAAATGGGGAGAGAGAGAGCAAGAATCAATAAATTGAAGATAATTTTGAAGAATGAAGGCAGGCGAAGTTTAAAGAAATTCTGACTTAGAAACGTTCTGAAAATCTGAGTTTGTCTGAACTTATGAAGAATAAAATTGAAGAATTTGTGACTTACATAAACAACAAATCGCCTAGAGCTGCAATCAGGCCATTAATGAATGGAGTCACAGATCAGTCCAGAATTACTATAATCTCTATGCAGATGCGCAATAATAGATTCAGATCGATGTGGTTTCCCAATAGGTAGGCTCTGCTCAGTAGTACCCTCTCCTCAATAGCAGCTTCTTCTTCTCAGTTGTAGATCGTTGTAGCTCCCCAATAGGAGGTAGCCTCCCTTTGTGTGGATGGTTGCAATGGCTTTGAGCTGCGCCAGTTGCAATGTCAACGCTTTATATAGAGAGACGAGGCGAGTGCGAGTGCGAGTGCGAGTGAGCTCGATTTACTCTCGTCCAGAGTCCGAAAGTAAAAGTTTACAATGGTATTTGTTTTTATTCTATTTGTTTCTGTTTTTGTTGCTCTTTAGCTGGAAACACGCACTCGGCAACTGTTTGGCTGGACAGAGCTCTGGGAGAATGGAAAATTGTAACTAAATACTTGCTGTTTCGGTTATTCGTAATCATAATCAGCAGCTGCGACAAATTCATTTATGCAAATGCGAAAT
Source organism: Drosophila navojoa (assembly GCF_001654015.2). Next base: position 82,594 of record NW_022046097.1, on the reverse strand, counting down.
AATTTATGAAATAATTGAGTGGATTATTACAAAAATCACCAGAAATTTGTATATGCATATAGATATATATAAATATGTGTATGTGTGTGCATGTGTGTGTGTGTGTTGACATACAAGTATAAATTTTAATAAGTATAATTATGCTTAATACTGCGGCCATTCAATCAGTGGCAACGGCTGCTGCTGCGGCTGCGGCTGCGGCTGATTATCATTCATCATGATGTATAAATAATGCGGCACTGTGGAGTTGGGGGAATCGACATATTGTATTACCAATTTGCGAATGCAAATGCGCCGACAGCCGGCTGATGTCTAAAATTTCACGCACAAACTGCTGCTAAATGGCCAAAAGGTTGCCAAGGCAATGGGGGGAATAGGGATTGGGAATGGTGGAAATGTTGGAAATGCTGGAAATGGGAACGGAATATTTGTAGCTTTGTGTTACTCAAGTTTAGTTCAAAGTGAACTCTGAACCAGGCATATTGATTTACTGGTTCCCCTGGCTCTTGATTGATATGGCCAAACACCTGACCAGAGTCAGCTTTCAGCTTGCAGCCGGCTAAAAGGCAAAATAATGTGCGCCATTGCCCAGATCTACATCGGTGAAGATTTCAATTTCATCCTTGATGGCCACGCCCGAGCAGCGCTCCACGCCGGCTGCGTTGCCCTTCTGGGCGGACTGTGGCGCCGCCAGCTCTGTTAGCAGGCGACTGGGATGCACATCCGCACAGATGTTAATCTCCTCGAGGCGAGCTGGGGAATGGGAGCCGCGCATGACAACCGCCGATGGCGTCGCTAGCTGCTGCTGCTGCTGCTGCTGCTGCTGCTGTTCCGGCTCCAGCTCCAGCTCCCGCTGCAGCTCCAGCTGCAGCTGCCGTGGCTTTAGCAGTGCCTCCGGCGTTGACGACAGCGTCCGCTCCAGCTGCAGTTGCAGCTCCGGCTCCGTGGGCGTCACCAGCTGTGGCTGCGGCTGCGGCTGCGGCTGCTCCACCTTGCTGTGGCTCGGCGATTGCTGCTCCAGCTGATCGGCAAAGATCTGCTCATCGTCGTCCTGATGCTGCTTGTAGCAGTTGCCCAACGTGAAGCAGTCGGCGAAGAAGCGCATTGCTCGGCTGCCCGCCCACAACTGGCCAGTGGTCGGGGCCCGGCGGCCAAGTGCCGCCGTTATATAGAGCGCTGCGTGCTGGGTGCCCTGGCAGTTGCTTAATTGAAATGCAAATTGATTTTTCAGCTTCAGTTTCGGCACAGGTCTGTCAGCTGTTTGCTTATCGATTGATGATAGGTCGCAGCAGCTGCTTTTGTTTGCTGTTTCATTTTGCTTTTCTATAAATACATTTTCCTTTTTCTTAACACAGTTTCTTGCTTTAATTTTGTTTTTGCTGTTTGCTTTTTTATTTACTTTTTTTTATTTTTATTTTTGTTCAGTTTCAATTTCAATTAGCTGGAAAGCGGACGCAGTCAAACACAATTTACACTTTTCGTTGTCTACTTTTGTGCGCCACGCCCAAGCCCGTGCGCCCCCAGCCCCCATGGTAACTTGGCGGAGCCTAATGAGTTTTGTAATTATGCAAAGTTGAACATAATTAGAACAGCAGCTCAAATACAAAATTACTCGAGATGAAATTCAAAACGAAATGAATGAATAGAAGCATTCACAATTGCAAGGGCGGGCGGGCCGGCCAAATATCCCCCAGCTATATATGTGTGGCAGGAGGCCGCCCTGCCATCCCCATCCGGCCAGCTGCTCATAAACAATACGTTGATAAACGTTGCCAACAACCGTTAGCTGCTCTACCCAGACTACGGTTGATGCATTCTGTGAAGCTGTTTGTGACATAGAGTAGTACGTAGTACGTAGTAGCAAGTACGTAATACGCAATGTAGATCATAAATTGTAGGGGAAATGCATCAATTTAGATATGAGTGAGGTTTCAGAACAAATTTCTTTACATATGATATGAGCATAATTATATTGATAGATATATACATATGTATATATAGTCGAGTCTCGATACTTCGTATCCCGCTATATCGAAAAGCGCGATAAATCGAAAAAGATTTAATACTTTAAAGAAAATTCGTTTTCAATATTTCCCTATAATTTGAATTTCTATGTAAATCTAAAAAAAAGTGGATCTCCTTGTCATTTCGAGTTATAGGGAACCCACTGTACATATTTTCACTGCTCAGCTTATGGTTTTAGTTTATTTCTAAATGTGGATTCGTTTCAGCATTTTAAACAATATTTTAGCTTGTTTGCAAGTACAGTAAACATTGGCTTATGTAGAATTTCTGTTAATAATAAATTATTTCGATTGTTAAGTTTCGATTTGAGCTCAAGGCATATCAAATGATATATAACATGACTGCTGTTTACTGCAAAGAACTTTTAGCAATCTGTAAATACAGTAGTCACTGACTAATGTATACAGAAATGAAGAGATATTTGAATTGTGCTGCTTCATCTCGACTTGAATCGAGGCTAATGGCATTCCATAATATATTCAATATATTCCATCTCTGCTTCAACTTGGCTGCAAATACAGTAGTCATTGTCAAATAAATAACCTACCATATATTGTAAAAGAGCATGTGTTTGAATTCAAATAGACATGCATTACAAGAAAACACTCCTAAGACTCCTACGCCTAAACCATTTTCCTCCTATCTATACGAAAATACTTTCTTGCTATTCCAACAAATAATTTATATCAAATAATAATCTATTTACCTCTTAGACTCCCTGATTGGTTTAAAGTTTCATTGCAAAATAAATTTCATAGATTATTTCATTGCCATAGTTTGTTATTTCATTCAATCTCCACAAAATCCATAAAACTTCACAAATTTGCAAAAGCAAATTTGTGCAAATTGCACAATAATTACTTTTGTGAGACGAATGCAATATTTATTTCATTTGCAACTCAATTAAAATCAAAGCAATATATTTCGCTGGAAATGCAAAAAGCTGTGAATAAAAATGAAAATGAACATGAAAATACAAAAATAAAATAAAATAAACAAATAGAAAATAGGAAATTTGCTTTTCGTTTGCTCTGTTCGCTATTCCAGTTAAAGCATAGAGAATTGTGGTTTGTGCCTGTGTGTGCGTGAGAGTGTATATGTGTGTGTGTGTGAGTATTTTTGCTAAATTTAAGCTTTCATATGGTGAGTTTAAATACACTGTAAAAGAGTAATGTGAGCATATTAGTTAATTTGAGCTGAGTGTGAAGCTTTGAAGTTTTATAAAATATAATTAAACTATATAGGTATTTTTTTTAACCTCTTTGGAATGCAGTTCCTGAAGAGGCTTAAGCAATTTAGCAAACTTGAGATGATATCAAAGCAATTCATAGTCGCTCTGCCATTTTGGGCGGGTATTACGCAGTCATCTATAGTTGTTTCTCTCTCAGAATGGCTGTTAAACGCTTTGGAGTTTGTTGCAGCGCAATCTTAAAGCACTCAGGGCTACGCTCAAGAGGAGGCGTGGTCAGTAAGCCTCACATATATTAGGTTTTTCTTAGTTCTCTTCATGGAGTAGTTCAACTTCTTTGGCAGGTAATAGCTAATAGCTTTAAAGCTAAACTTCTTGTGGAGGTAAGAGCCAACAGCTTTGAAGCAAAACTTTCTTAGCGGGTAATAGCTAACAACTAGCTAATAGCTAGCAAGCTAATGAGCCAAGCTAGCTGCTTTAAAGCCGAAGAAGCTAATTGCTTCAAAGCTGAACTAAAGCAGCTAAAAGCTAACAGGCCGAGACAAGCTAAAGGCTGAACCTCTTCAGCGAATATTAGCTAACAGCTAATAGCTTTCAAGCTGAATTTCTTCCGCGGGTAATAGCTTTAAAGCTAAACTTTGCCAGCAAGCAAATAACTAGCAGCTTTAAAGCTGAACTTCTGCAACCATTAATAGCCAATAGCTTCATAGCTGAGCTTCTTCAGCGGGAAACAGCTTTAAAGCTAAGCTTTGCCAGCAAGCCAATAACTAGCTACTTTGAAGCCGTGAAGTTCCTCAGAAGCCCATTGCTTCTTAGCTTAGCCTTTCTTTAGCCGAATTTCTTTAGCGGATAATAGCATTAAAGTGGAACTTCTTCAGCGAATAATAGCTGACATCTTTAAAGCTGACTTTCTTTAGCGAGTAATAGCTTTAAAGCCAAACTTCGTCAGCAAGCTAATAACTAGCAGCTTCAAAGCTGAGCTTTAGCAGGTAATAGCCAACAGCTTGAAAGCTGTTTTAGCACTGCGAGCGAGCATTAGGCCGTCGTCTATAGCCGTCTCAAGTTTTTATTTGTTCTGCTTCTTCATTTTTTCATTTTTTTTTCTTTTTTTTTGGGTTGTGGCCAGGCAAACTAGAAAAATATCAATGTCATTTACAGGCCTTGGGCTAAATTGGGGGTTGCTGCTGTCAGTGGTGCGTGTGGTGTTGTTCAGTGTTGTTGTTGCCGTTATGTAATGTTAGATGTCTGTTTGGTGTATTTTGTGCGTATGCTTCTATTCTATTGTTGTTGTTGTTGTTGGTGCTGCTGGGGCACATCATTGCGGTTCTACTCGGGTTGCCTGGCGATTTGCCACTGTGCAGTCTATGCTGAGGATTCGCTTGTTGTTGTCCAATTTGTTGTTGTTGTTGCTTGTTTATTTGGCTTTGGTCTCGTGGCTGTCAAACCAAGCGCATAACCGCAGAGCGACGCACAGCAACGGCAACGGCAGCGTCAGCGTCAGCGTCAACAGCAGCGTTAGCCACCTCGCCCCCCGCCTCAATCCGCCCACTGTTGCACGTTTGGCGGTTGCCACGCAGCTATTTTCAATTTGTGTTGCATAAGTTCGAGCAGCGCGCCCAACTAAAATGGAAGCTGCTGCAAATCTCATTTACTCACTTCTATTTTCATTCTCTCAGTTTTTGTTGTTGTGCGGCTTCTTCTACGGGCAGAGCAAATCCGTTTGGCAATCCGGAACGAGCTTCAACCCCGAATTGAGAAACCATCCGCTTTCATTCCCATTTTTTTGTTTTTTTTTTTCCTTCGTGTCCTTTTTTTCTGGGTTTCTGTGGCTGCTTTGCCTGCGCGTCTGCTGCTGCTGCTGCTGCTGCTGCCGCTGCTGCTGCCGCTGCTGCTGCCGCTGCTGCTGCTGCTGCTGTGGTCATGCCCACTTGATGCGTATTTAATTAACGTTAATTGAAATTGATTTATGTATGCAGCGTGCGTACGCTGGCCCCTTCACCTTCCCCCCGCGGGCTCGCTCTCCCCTTGGCTTTGCCCTGCTTTGTTGGCCAATCGAAAAATATGCCGCGTGAAATTTGCGGCAAGTTGTTGGATGTCAACAGAAAACAATTTTGATATACATACATACATACATATATATATATATATATGTATATTTGCTGCATACTGAAGCATGAAAAATTGGTGGCTTCATTAAATTAATTAGGCAAATAGAAAATTTGACGAGTTTCAAATTCGTTTTGTTGTGGCTGCTTGGGTAAAAGGTGAACGAATTGTTTGCCATTGAGGCTGTAGTTCAGTTATTGACTTTAAGTGCTCAAGAATGTGGGCGGGGCTGGGGTTGGGCGCACCTAAACTGGGCAGAAATTGTAAAGGAATTGAGCAGTATTTAAGAAGAGGTAATAAATTTTGGGGAGGTAATCCTAAATATATATATATTGAATATATATATATATAAAATATATTTCAATTACATGCAGAGTAGCTGCAGCAGAAGTTAAGGTAGGCATCATAATGTGGTTTGCTGGAATAGATATCGGAATAATGCGCTAAGGAAATATTTCCGGGTCACTTAACCTCTGTGGCTAGCCGCCCAGATCATCCGATTCAAGCGTTATAAACTTCCTTTTGCACGAGTTTTGAAGATGCGAGACTTACGGAAAGTCAGTTCTGTCAAGAGTAATGGAAATCCTCCTGTCAATAAGTAGAATGCCATTAGTAAAATAATTATATAATACACATATAAGATTTAATATTTTTAGTTTACTTACAAGCTTCTCTATCTTCAATATACAGAAATAGATTTATCCTCGTTTGATTGGCAGATTCTCTGTAGGTTCTTGCTCACATGAATTAACATTTATAAATATAAAAGCGAATGCTGGGTACTCTGCAAGCTTTTGATCACACGAATTAACAATTTTGGGTATAAAAAGCAAATGCTTGGCTTGAGCTGCACAAATTAATCAGTGAACAGACTTAAAGATCAAGACTGAAATTTGCAGCCTGAATTAAGCACAAGTCATGTGCTCATCAAAAGAAAACTCGGGCGGAGGCTATCAGATTTTTGATGTAAAAACTAATCAAATCAACGCGCGGCGGCTGCTACTGCTGCTGCTTGAACCGGGCTTACGGGGCGCCATAAAATTAACGAGCGGCGCCAGGAAATGTGCAATGCGTTTGCGCAATTTCCACATCATTAATTTTTTTTTTTTCGTGTTTTACCATTTCGGCACAAGAAGCGCAGCAATTGCAGAAACAAAAGCAGAAGCAGAGGCAGAGGCAGCGGAGGGAGGGGAAAGAAAGTTAAGAAAACACGAATTCGTGTGGCGAACATTAAAAGAGCTCTGCGAAGTACACATGTGAGAGCAGCAGCTGCTGTTGCTGTGGTTGCTGCTCCTGCTCCTGCTCCTGCTGTATTGTTATTGTTGTTTTTAGCTTTTATGTTGATTTAATTAGAAAACGCAGCAGGCGCAACTTTTCTTGGAATCTCTTTTATGGCATAATTTTAGGCGCAACCAAATCGAAGCAGTCCCTAACTGTGCGCCGGCTGCCATCGAAAAAGACAATAAAAAGCGGCCCAGAAATTAACGAGCGGCACCTGCACCACCCACAGCTGAACTCTCGTAAATTGCGAGTTCGTATTTTATGCGTGCCCAAATAAATGTGAGATGATGCGGCAGCAGCAAATGTTTGCCCAGCTACTTTTTCCAATAAAAATCACTCATACGACCTGTTAACCGGATATCACACATACGCATGCATATATAACATCAATATCTGTGTGTGTGTATTTACTGCTTTTACTTATGCTTCGCTTTCTCTTTCTCTTTACAGGTGAGTTCTTGATTTCTGTTTGGCAAATTGCAAATGCGACTGTACTGAAGCTGAAATGGGAAAAAATCGTGAGTAGCCAAAAAGATCTGCAGCTGAATGGTATATATGTATATATCATACTAAGGCAAAAATGTGTCGGAAATTCGCTTTGATTTTGCTTTAACTTTGGCTTAACAAGTTTGTCTTGAAAGCTGAAATCGTAATATACTAGAGAACTTTGAGTCCACATGAAGACCTTGGGCTATAATAACTAAAACCAAATTACAATCAAAGCAATTAATTATGATGTTAATTAGCTAGAAGAGCAAACAAAAACTTTTCGTGCTGCCTTAATATTTGTATGAATTCTAATAGATTCAAAGCAATTAGATATTCATGGAAGGGTCTGAATTTAAAGTCCAGCAAAAGTTGGCTAAGTTAAGCTAGAGTGGAAGCTATCTAGATTCCGCTAAAGTTAAGAAAGCCAAAAGAAATATTTTAATGAATAAAAAAGATAAACATAAAAACAAATTCATGTAAGACAATCACAAGTAGCAGTGTTTATTAAGCTAATAATTTCATAAAATTAATTTAAATTATGATCATTTGTATTCCATAAATATAAAGGCAGTTTATGATATTTTATTGAATAGTAAAGCTTATTTTAAAAACTAACGCAGTTAAGACAATCACAAGTTGCATTGTTTTTTAAGCTAAGAATTTTATAAAATTAATTTAATTTATCTTAATAAGTCTTCCCTTTATATCAAGGCAGTTTTTGAAATTTGAACTCTATACAAATACAACATGAATCTAGGCTGTACCAACTTTATAAAATCAATAAAATTTCAATTGAAGCTCAGCTCTATGCTGAGATTGTAAAGCGCTAGAGAATTCGTTGTGCAAAGAAGCATTTCAATCATTAGCCAAGTTAAGGGAAATAGAAAAACCAACAGTAAAATTATTTCCTGTTCGTTGATCTTTGGTCGTCGTCGTCGTCGTGTTTGTTGTTGTTGTTGTTGTTGCTTCTGTTGTTTGTTTGTTTTCTAATTCCGGCAACAATGAAACGCTGTCTAGAAATTTTCCTAATTATGCGTTACCTGCACGTACCACGAGCGGGCAGGGGAGGCAACAGATTTTGCAAATGTTTAGCGCCGCCCACCCGCCAGCACACTCATCCATACACACACCTACAGCTACACCCACTCACTCACCCGCCCACTCACCTTAGTCAATGGGCCACAAAAACGACGAAACAATATCGCAAAAATGTCGAGCGATGCCAGCGAAAAAGCGAATGCGCTATGTAAATTTTGTGTGCTGACAACAAAACCCCAAAAAGCTTAGCTTCACCCTCCCACACACACACCAACACACACATACACTTAACGTTTCTGTGATTAACAATTACAAAACAGCAGCGGCAAAAACAGAAACAGAAACCTCAGAAGCGTTTGCCGTATCCAAAAAACCAGCCAAACAATACGCAGGCGACTGCCATTGTGCAGTTAGAGGGGAGGGAGCGGGAAAGAGCGTGGAGACAGAGGGCGTTGGATGGGGCGAGGCTTGGGGCTGGTCGTGGCATTTGCCGGCGTCCGCTACGTGCGTTGCCATAAGCAATTTAGCTAATTTTCTACAACGACTAACGCAAAATAATCGAAGCGTAAGATAACAAAAACAGTTGAGAGCGTTGTTGTTGCTGTTGTTGTTGTGGCTGGTGATGCTGCTGCTACCAGGCCCTGCGTCCCTTGGTTCTGCATAAGTAGAGAACAGAGCAGAAAAAAAAAAAACAACACAACATGAAATAAAACAAAACAATGGCAGCAGCCAAATCATTGGTCATGCCTCGGACTGAAAGTTTTAGCCAGAGTTGCCAACCTCCTGGCCAGATTTTTGTATTTGTTACGTGGGATTTGTTATGCGCTTGTTATTTGTGCCACACCCCCTTGTGCCGGCAGCAGCGTGGCAATTGTGCCATTTGCATTGTCGAATCACAGTTATATACATATATATATATATATATATATATATATATTCATATATATATATGTATATAAGCGCTTGTATTACTTTTCAATGACTGCTCAAAAATCAATGCACTGCGAGAAATGAAATGTTCAAACTGTAATTTGCACTGCATAAGTGTGTGTATCTTATATAGGGAATGCATGTGAGATAAATATAGTTCCCCTATCATCTCAGTGCCTAGCCCTGGCAAAACTTTCTAAATTCCGATTTGTGCTCGCAATTGTTGCTTCATTTTTGTTGTTTTCTGCTCCTGTTGGCTAACAGTGCATAAACATAACAGTAAATGTAATGTTTTGTAGTCTAGTGTGAGCGTAGTTTGTAATAATCATCAGCATAATCATCAGAAGGCGGTCATAACATGGGATTTACACGCAGCAGGTTTGGCAGCGCCTTCCAGCAGCTCTCGCCACCCTCCATCCACAGGCCCTGCCCAGGTCTTGTTTAATAATCGTAGCTTTTTATGCCCTTGGTCATGGCTGTCCGTTTGCTTTAGGTGGCTGTGGCTCTGGCTGTGGCTGCCGCTGTGGCTCTGGCTGTGGCTGCGGCTGTGGCTCTGGCTGTGGCTGCAACGCGTCTCTGTCGACCAGAGCAGCTAAAAATCAAATTTGCCTTGGCTACATTTATTCCAGCGCCAGAGCATTCCGGCCAAACCCTCAGCAAATGCCATTTGATTGAATTTTAAATATTGCCCCAAGACGTTTGCCAGCTGGAACGAGTTGAGCTGGACGCTCTGGCATCACATCACTGCCCCTCTCTCTCCCTCCCACTTTTTCCTTGTATTGGAAATGGAAATTAAAAGATATATAGAATGCCGAGAAATAAGAAAACAATGCGATATGAGAATGCTCTCAGCTGATTTTTCGTCTAAGTCAAGTATACACAAATATTTATGAGATTTATTATCATAACTAAATCTAAGGGACTATGACTTCAAAAGTGCATTCAGTATGGAAATAAGGAAATAAGAATTTAAACACTATTTGAATCAGTTCTACTAAAACTAACAAAAGTCTCGTCAGGACTTTTTCTAAAAATGAATCAAAATATTAAATTTGCTTTGACCATTCGGCTTCATATTTATACCCTGATTTTTCTTTGCAATATTCACTTACTTTACTACCTGCCAACAGACTCAACAGTTCAACAAATAGATTACTCCTTTCATAGCACATTATCCGCATACTATACCATATGATTATTCCCATACATATATCTCCATATACGATAGTCGAGGACTTTTTTCATCGTCACCTTTTCTTATACACGAGCGCTGCCCCTGTCCAGTCAGACATTAAACAGCAGTCCTTGCCTAGTCCTGCACTGTGGACGTGTGTGTGTAAGTGAATTAAATAAATTTTCGTAGCGAATTCCGTTGGCAAGACAAATGCGCTTATTGACTTGAAACGGCCGCGCATAAATTTTCCAGCTGCTACTTTGCCGTTGGCTTCGGCCCCAGCCAACATGTCCGACAGACAGACTTTTCACAAAGCTCGAGTCCACCTGTCTGTGTATAAATTAACTGCAACTTTAACTGTCTCGTGCGGCCTTCTCTTTCTCTCTCCCTCTCTCTCTGTTTCGCGCTGCCCCTTGATGCCGGGCAAGGTGTGACAAATGTTCAGGTCCAAAGATTTGCAGCTCCGAGTCCCTGACAGTTGTCTGGCTCTGACTTGAGCCAAGAGCTGAGCCAGGGACATGTTGCCCGGGCACTTAAATTGATTGCAGTGCATTAGCCTCATGCAGCTGAGGAGAGTAAACGAGAGTAAGCATGGCATACGTATTATCCAATGATTAGCTCTTCAAATATCACCATACACAAAAACTACCCGAAAACTTCTATGATTTTTAGCTAGCCAGCCAGTTGAGCTACTTGATAGGTTTTACGTTCTATTTCCTTAAGGATTTGTGAATGCTTTTATATAGACGGAAGCCTTGCAAATAGTCTGTATGGACTATAGTTATGATAAGATAATCCCTGAATTTTCTCTCTTTAATAATTTCATTCCTCCGATTGCTGAGCCTCAGCATCCCATTTATTTTATAAACGAAATGCAAAATCGCAATTGCTCTCTCTCTCTCTCTCTCTGTCTCCCTCTCTGTTTCTCCTTATCTTTCTTCGTCCACGTATAGCTTTGATGGCATTTAATTTCCCAGTCCACTTTGGGAATCACGCAGCCAACTCCATCACGTTCCTAAACTTATCCTTCTGCACGCGCCGCCTTAGCTGCCAGCTGACTTTCCCTCTCTCACTCTCGCTACCAGTGCCGCTCAAACTCCCTCTCGCTCGCTGTCTCCCTCTCTTTCTCTCTGTCTGATATCTCATAATTGCATAGGCGAGTTAGTACTCATTAAAAGCGTTAATCGCTGCGCTGCTCTGTCGTTTCGATTACGCTTTTATGTGTTTGCATTTGGAGGACTTTACTTTTAATTCGGTGCCAAAGCGCTCAGGCACCGACGCGATTCGGGACACAAACCGATTTGCATAAATTTACGCGCAATGATAGCCCCGCTTGCTCGCTCTCTCCACCCCCAATCGACGTACTAGACCCATTCGCTCCGTCACTCTCGGCGTGATGAAACGCTGTCGTCACCGGTCTGCTAAAGCCACGGGCGCTTGTCCAAGGCGTCGACATCGCTGGCGATGACACTGAGTCGCGGCATGACAATGGGCTGGGCCAGACTAGAGAATACCCTCTAGGGAAATGAAAGTAAATGTTTGCGCTTGTTGACCATAGAATCCCATATAGATTGTTTCGAAGTTATTTGAAATGAAATGAAATAACGTTTTATACTTTCATTGCCATTGCTCTGCTTCTGCTTAAGCTAAAGCGAAAATCTAAGAGGCACTTATTATTATTTAGGATCTGCAATCTCTTGCAAGACTTTCCAACTTGTCGGGAGATTGAGCTAGGGTATTGCAAGGACACTTAATTAAAAATTTTATTACGCAAATTTTGCCTTTTGTGTCGATAATTTTATGCTTATCATCGGCGCCGAGCTGCTGGCGGCTTCTAATTTGCAACATCAGCTCTGGGCTGAGACTGGAGCTGGGTCTGGGGCTGTGGCAAAAGGTGTTGCAAATACGCACAGTGAATACAAAGGCAAGAACGCTGCAAACAGCCAGCGGACTCAGACTTCCACCCACGCCCATGCCCATGCCCACACCCACGCCCCCACTCAGCAGCCAGCGGGCAAATACATAAAAACGGAAATTAAAAAGGAAGCCAACGCAGCAAACTCACGACACGGCCAGCGATTGCTGCTGCTTCTGCCAGTTGGCGACTTGCGCTCGGACCTGGTCTGCGATATCGTCTTGGACGATTTTACTTTGCTTTCTGTGCGTGCGTGTGTGTGTGTGTGTGTGAGTGTGTATAGCCACCACTAGGACCATTGCTGCTGCCTCAGCCCTCCTTGCCCCTCCTATTCCCTAGCGCCTGAGTCGAACGGAAGTTTTCGCTTAATATGCAGGAAATTTCATTAAAGTTGCTACAACTTGGTTGGCGCTAGGGTTAGAGCAGCCAGAGGTGGCTCACGTTGAAGCTTTGTCACTTGATCGCTATTATTTTGATGCTCATCAATTCGGATGTCTTTCTGACAGCTGGCGTAACCAATTAGCTGTTAAAAACCCTCTTTATACTAAAGCTTTTTTACGTTACCTAAAGGCTTACGTAGACCAGGCAAACTCATGTCAAAGTAATAAAGTTAAATTTGGAATCACTTAATCAGAAGACTGACATATTAATGCATTGTAAGGCATGCCGTGGTTGGTTATTAATGGAAATTGAATTGTTTACTTACTTTATTTGGTTTGTCTGCTCTCTAAAATTTTGTATATTAACGTTTGTTTACCTTACGTAATTGCTAACACTACGAATTTGCTTATGAAACGTCATAGCTGACCTAACGATACTGCTTCGTCACGTTTACGTTACGTAATTGCTTGTCTTACGTAGTAACGTTACGTAATTGCCTATGTTACGCAGTAATTTATTGTTTGTTGTAGTAACGTTGCGTTGTTGTGTGCCTTACATGTACATATGTATGTATACTTTTCTTACTTGATTCGATCTGCAATCCCATATAGTACGTAATTTTGTTACGTAACTCCACATCTTACGTAATAGTTCCATAATTACGTAACTCTGTTACGTAATTCCATAATTACGTAACTCTGTTACG
>NW_022046097.1:24693-59349 GCF_001654015.2 Drosophila navojoa | reverse complement strand
AAAAAAAAAAAAAAAAAAAAAAAAAAAAAAAAAAAAAAAAAAAACAATAATAATAATGACAAATTACAATAACAATTCGAACACTCACACACTAATATGAATAAAAGAGCTATGAAAAAAGTTATGCACAGACAGAACAAAGCAAATGATATAATTTTTTAGCAAGAACAAATGAATTTTAAAAATATATATATTATTTATATATATATATAAAACAAAAATTAACATTTAATGAAATGAAATAAAAATAGCATTGCAAATTTTGAAAAATATTACAAAACTGTTGTTTCATTGAGAAAGATCGAAAATGAAAATGGTAAGTGAGAGATTTATATATATTTATTTTTAGATAATAAAAAGTAGAAGAACTTTTCAGTCAAAATAGAAAATGCAATATATTGCTTTTGTTTACTACACAATTTTAAAACAAGCACGACAAATACTTGATATAAAAATAGATATAGAAAACAGGAACACAAAAAATTATGTGGAACATGAAATTTTTAGTTACAGAGAAGCACTAATAAAATTTCATTAAATGAAATATTTTAGGAATATTTGCAACATACAAAATTACATGCAATTCCACTGTGCAAGACCGCATGATTAGACAAACACATTTTATTTTTGACGAACACGTACTACATGTACTCACTTAATGCACACACACACCAACGGCCGATCGACTCTATACCGAAACAAAGAATTTCCTGGAATCACACGTCCGGGAGATGCTGGCCAATAAGGTGATGGCGAAGCATGATGAAACCAATGCAAATAATACGAATAGCAGACCAGATCTACTGCAGCGATATTATAACACCTGGAGGGAATATAGCCAGGGCATCCAGTATCTTCATAAATTGTACAAGTAAGTGGTTTGCCCAACTAATCAATTGTTTTTGATTAACATGAATTATATGGTAATTGTTTACTGCCTTGCAGTTACTTAAACCAGCAGCACATCAAAAAGCAAAAGATCACGGATACGGATACAATCAGACCAGTGCGGCCGAGCAAATGGAAATTGGTGAGCTTGGCCTGAATGTGTGGCGGATGAATATGGTCGGAGATCTGGTGCGTCTCATATTGGAGGGCTTTGCAGTCATGAGAGGCGTTATACGCCTTCTTCTTTTCATTTTTAGTAGGATTTGTAGACAGTAAAAAACATAAAAAAAACAGAAACGAAAAAAAAAACTAAAAAGTATTGTTTGCATTAACCTTACGGCATTTACGAGATATTTTAGTTGTAATTGCTGCTGCCTTTGCTTGTCATGAATTTTAAAAAGATTTTACAAAATATGCCTCAGTGTAATGCAGTACAAGGTATTACAATTATTTATATGTTGCTTGGTTTGTTGTGCATTGTGAATTAGTGTAGGTTTTTATTCGTTTTTGTTTTTGCTTTGCTTGTTTATTTGTAGTTTGTTTATTTTGTTTATCATTCTTTTCAGCTAATTTCTTTTCCGTTGTAGTAATCTCTAGTTAGCCGTCCGAGCCATCCGCAGTCTAAGCCATATAGCTATACTCGTCACCAGAGTTAGCCGTACGCTCAATATATTGTTTGTCGATTAACGATTCAACGCATTTTTTTATCATGGCGATATTGGGCGTAAAACTAACTTTCGATAAGGACAGTACCTGTTGACAGAAGACATATAGAATCAGCTTAAATATATTAACCAGAAGATGCGTTCCCATACCTCTTGTATCAGAGCGTTGTGCTTTAAGACTTTGCGCGCCTTCATAATACGCACAATGGCAGCCTGCAGAAACAGTTTACGATCCTCATCCACCGAGTTAATCGTATGCTCCACCTAAATAATAAGCATTCAGTCATATGTGATCTATAAAATTCTATGATTTTTTTTGCACTGACCTCCTGGGGCGTTTCCTTTTGTAACGCCGAGCTTATCTTAAATTTGGTACGCTTATTGGTATAATCGAAATTCAATTCGATGCGCGTATCACCCGAGAGATTCTCTGAATTGGCATTTAACAATTTGGATTCAATCATCGGCTGCATATGCTTCTGAAATGTTTCATCGTTTAATTGCAACGTATTCTGGATCTCCCGACAGCTGAGCTTATCGCAGGTCTCGAAAAGCAATATTATTGCCATTTGATACGTCTGCATTGTCACAATGTAGGACTTCTTGAGGTGACTCAGCTTCAGTTCGCCATGGCACATATGATGCAGCCAGGTCAATTTGCGACCGCTGAATAAATTATGATAATAGTCCTCAAACTGGAATTGGAAACATATTTCGACATTATTGAATTGCTTTATTAAAAAGACAGAATTCTTTCAATTTACCATTTTGATAGACTTTTCAAATTCCTGGGGCACTGCAAATGGTATAACCTGTGTCGAGCCCAAGGGCCAAGCGCCCGCCTGCAGCACTTTAATTGACAGATTTATACCTGAACGAAAAATGTAGATTAGTGTAACAAATTCTTCCTTAAAAATCAATATTTTCATCTATATAATCATATAGACTGCTCGCATACCCAGATCAATATCGTTGTCCTTTAAATGATTGTTGAACTTATTGTTCAAATCTGTGGAGACTGAAATATCCGTGAACATGCGATGCAGTTTATTGGTGAATTCATAGCCACAAGCTTGCTGCAATATATAAATTTTTGAATATATATATACATACATATATAAGGGAAATAAGTTATTTGAGCACACACACACACCTTTAAGCGATTAATCATGCCCTCCTCGGCATCCATACTCTGGCTTTGCTCGTGTATGAGACGCTTCGCTAGAAATCGACTGTAGAACTTTTGAAACACATCCTTGTCTTCAATGTATTTGAATATTGTTATACTATTTGTGAGTTTCTGATCGATTTCCGCTTCGCAGGTTTTAGATTTTTTTAACAGTGTATCACAGTATTTGGCCACATACTCAGCGCTACGACATGGCTGCCGTTCGCTGGGACGTCGATTGATAACGCTGGCGCAGGCCTTGTCCAGAGCGCTAAGGAACAATGAATCGTTCTCAAAGACATCGGCAATCAGCTCCTGATACTTGTGATGCACCTTCAGCATATTCTCAACGAAAGAAATATGTATATTCTCGCCCTTGAGCGCGTACACCGTTTCCAGACCCTCGTTTTTGATGTGCTCCAGAAAGGTTTGTATCAGTTCCGCTTTTAGATTATCTGGTATGGGCTTGAGCACAATGTACATATTACGTAAATCCTGACGCCTCTCGTCCGACACCATATCCCGGCACTCTGAATATATGTAGCCCAAGCGATCGTTAATGAATTTCTCTTCACATTGTTTGCGCAGCTTTGGCAATGAAGTTTTATGAAGAAACTTTTCCGCTCTCTTAGTCTCACACTCCAGTATCTTGATAACCTCTTGCATGTACTGTGAAACGTTGCAATGTTGCAGTTGCTTATTGGCCTCAATCGTATAGTAGGCGCCGCTAGCCTCCAGCATCGGTCCCTCGAAGTGCTCCTGATACAGTTTTAAATTTAACGAGTCTGGCTTTTGAGTCTTTTCGTTATTCACGTTGTTCTCAATGTCATTGATGACCTTCTCATAGTTCTCCACTTCAACAAAGCTATGTATAACGCCATTGATGACCTGTACGCGATGCGAATCGAGTGCTCCGTTGCTGGCCCGATCCGCTGCAATGCCCTCCAATATGTGACGCACCAGATCCTCGGCCAGATACTCGACCATAATCACACGCCAAATATTCAAGCCAAGCTCACCAATTTCCATTTGCTCGGCCGCACTGGTCTGATTGCTATACATTGTATCCGTATCCGTGATCTTTTGCTTTTTGATGTGCTGCTGGTTTAAGTAACTGCAAGGCAGTAAACAATTACCATATAATTCATGTTAATCAAAAACAATTGATTAGTTGGGCAAACCACTTACTTGTACAATTTATGAAGATACTGGATGCCCTGGCTATATTCCCTCCAGGTGTTATAATATCGCTGCAGTAGATCTGGTCTGCTATTCGTATTATTTGCATTGGTTTCATCATGCTTCGCCATCACCTTATTGGCCAGCATCTCCCGGACGTGTGATTCCAGGAAATTCTTTGTTTCGGTATAGAGTCGATCGGCCATTGGCTCCGGCTGTGCCACGCACAACGTATAGACATCACTAAGTGGATATAAGAAGGTGTGTATGTTTTTTTTAGACACACATTTTAAAAATTTATTGAAAATATGTGCATATACTATGTAAATGTTTGTCTCTAAGAAAATGTTTTCAATTTTGGCAAATCATGCTGCGTAGCACAGTGGAACGCATGCAATTTATATGTTATCAATATTCAACATTTAACAAACACCGAATAACATTTTCTCTTTATGTATTATTAATTATTATATGGTTGCTATTAATATTTTATAGTTTTATCTATCGTATTTTTTGTTTATTTATTTATTTATTTTTTTTTTTTTTTTGCGGTAGACAGGAGCAAATACTCACGAAAAGCATGCATTCCAGACTTTGCGATCAACTGCGCGCAATGTTATCAGTGATTCGACAGTGCGACTCAACGGATTCCAGATCTCACCAAATTCCACTCTTTTTGGCTTGAGCGACATCTCGGCCATCTCGATGTGTGTGTGTGTGGGAGGATGTAAATTGTTTGCTTAACTTTTTTTGATCGGTGTTGGTAAGTGGTAAGTAAGAAGAAAACGATTAGCACAATATCATTGAAAACACAAAATATATTAAAATAAAAAAGAAATTGTGACGAGCGTATACAACTTGAATTTGCCTTTAAACGCGCATTTTGTTATAAATAAAATACAATTGCGTCGCCCCTCGTACGTTGCTGCCATCGGGCATAATCAGCAGAGCCCCAGGCCAAAAAAAAAATGAGAAATATATGTGGGCAACAACGACAAACGACAACGACGACGACGACGTCGACAGCCTCGAGTTGCAACATTGAATGCAGTTGGCCCTCAAAATATCAGCACTTGCTATACGCTGCAACGGCAACGCGTGGTACACTTACACGCTTCTTAATTACACTATGTACTAATTATTTATGCGTAGAATTTAGGATTTTTGCACTTTTTTACAATCCAAAATGAACTCTTATGTTACGGCGACAAGGCTGCCAGTCCATTTCGACAATGATAGTGATTCTATGCAGCCCTGCAACAGCGTAATACGATAACGATAACGATTACTACGGGACTGTTGTGACAGTGTCGCAACATACGAGTGGTCGATCATCAACAGATTTTCACTTTTTAAAACTAATCAAATTACATATGTATATTAGGAAATTTATATGAAATTTAAAGTACAAAGTTATTGCGCCTTCTTGTTCAATAATCCAATAAGTTAGAATTCGAATACATGAAGGAAACAAAACGAGGAACTCATCATTTTTTGAAACTTACTATATAAATTAGCATTAAAATTATCTACTTTGATTACTTGGAATAAAAACTTTAAGGATGTCGAATTTGTGCCTGCCAAACAAAATACAAACTCAAAATGTGACGTCACGAGAGAGCTGTTAGCTAACATTAAAAAAAAAACTGTTCTTAGCATAACCAACTGAGTATTTTAACAGTGACTCTAGCCACCTGCTGTTAATAAGACCTGTTAGTGCCCGCAAATTTCAAAATGATGTTCAGATAAATGCAAAATTTTGTTGTATATATATTTATGTAGATTTATTAGGCTTCTGCTTTTTTCCTATAATTAGCTATTTTTGTTTTGTCATTGAAACTATATAAAAGTGTCATGTTAGATTTTATGTTAATAGCTTAAAACACAACACTTACACATATACTAATGGATTTTTTTTTTTTTATTAATTTTGTTAGGTAATTCTCAAATATTTAATAACAAAGAAAATAAATAAAAAATGTAAAAAAAGTAAATAACATAATTTTGAAGTTTTTGCGATTTTGGTTTAGAAATTAAGCAATCATCGTTATGCCTTTAAATTACATATTTTTCGTTGATTGTCATGCTTTAAGCCATTAATAACAAAACAATTTAGGTCAGGCTAACGAAATCAACCAATGGACAAAAATGCTTATAAACTGGAGTTACCATTCGTTTGTTTTCTCAATTCTCTTGTTTTTATTATTTTATATATTGATGTAATTTTCAAGTGAGTTTATCTTGTTATGTAAGTTCGTTTGTAGTTTTTTCTTTTTGACTAATTCGTTGAAGTTCTCTAGTAAACATGCGACGCTTTCTCTATGTATGCATGCTAATGTATATGTAGACTATATATGTATATGTTATGCATATGTATATGTTATTATTTATCAATGTTTCCATAAGAATAGTCTATATTCTGTTTATTTATTTTGTGTAATATGCATGCCGAATTCTTTAAATTATTTGCCTACTATTGCTCTTCCACTAGTTTGGGGCATTATTTAATGCTATATATTCACTAATAGTTTATATGTAATTATTACCATAAGTATAGTACATACAATTTGTTAAACTGTTTCGTTTTTGGACTTGCTTGTGGGTTGCATTTTTTGTTGTGTGGTGGGATACGGATTCTCAATTTCATTATCTCGACTTAGTCTACACATTTGCATTAATTATGTATTTGCGTTTTTTGAGATTGAATTAATTTGTATTATTATATAGTTACATTTTAAGCACATTTATGTCGAGAAGTACTTTGTTTGGTTTTTTCCATTTACGAAAAGTAATGCAATTAGTTTATATATGTATAATTTAATTTAAGTTCCTAAAACTAGAGTTTATAAATTGATGTTATGGATTCTTAATAATTTTCAACTACACATCCACTAATGTTGTTAAGCAAATAATTTATTATGTTACAGTTACTTTTCTACTATATAATTTGTAAATGAAATAACAATTTGTTTAAAACAAAACACTCACAATAAATTTGAATACTTAAGTTATAGTTATAAATGTTTAAGGTACACAGTTTACAAACTTTTCAAAAGCGAAGACCAGTTACAACTAAAGAGTATCAATTTTCTTATGCTTCATTTCATTTGCTGTTTGTTTCAAAGTTGTTCACGTAGCAGAGAATATCACACGAATATAGGCAAACCAAATGTAGCAAGTATAACAGTTGTATAACAGTTAACTATATGTTCACGCTTAAACAAGCACACGCACACGCACACTCACACACTCTAACACACACATACACACACACATTTTCAATATGTCAAATGTAATACATTCTCAATTCACTCCAACAAGGATTGAGATTCCGCAACATTGCCATTGCCCAAACATGATTCTGCCGCGGCTTCCGTTGCTGCATCCTGTGCCTTAAGCTTAAGCAGTGGTGTCTTTATGTCTGCTTCTAGCTCGGCGCTGCACTCCAAACTAACTGGCACTGGAGCTGCCGTGGCCACCGTCTCCTTCTCATGCAGCTCAACGGCTGCCTTTGCCTCCGCAGCGCTGCTCTCAGTTTTGCCCTGCAATTAGTCCGAGAAATAAGCTTGAGAGTGAACATACAATGCTCCTTACCCAACCCACCTGCAAATAGTAGGTCATCAGCTGGCCCTTGCCCTTTACAGCCACCAGTCCGCGCTGCTGAAACGTATATCCGAACTGCTGCAATATGTTACAGGTCTCCTCGGTGACCTGCACGGCACCCGCTTTACCGGTGCTCTCCATTCTGGAGGCCACATTCACCGTATTCCCCCAGATATCGTAGTGTGGCTTCCGGGCGCCAATCACGCCCGCCGTTATCGGTCCATGATTGATGCCCATTTTGAGTACGAAATGATTGAATGACTGCTCATTGATGCCCTGCAGTGCGTGCTTTAGCTCCAGTGCGAATTCCACCAGAACCGCCAAGTGGGACCAGCGCTCGGTAATGGGCGCATCAGTGCGTAAATTGCGCTGCAAATTAATGCCACTGGCTGCCATATAAGTTGATCCAATTGTCTTTATCTTAATGATGTCCTGAAACTGTGGTAGCTCCAATAGCTAAAAGGAACAAGATTTTTATATAGATCTATATATACTCTATACACTTGTCTTACCGCATCGAAATCGGAAATGACTTCATTCAGAAAACGCAAGCATTCCAGGCCCTGATTGTTAACGGTTTCCTCCGAATAAAAATCTGTGGAGTACGACCAATGCTTTAGTTCTATCTTAAATATATAACAGTTAATATCTTACCTGAAAAGTTTGGCATGCTGGCGAAGAGCACGCCCACCTCGGCATAGCTCTGCGAGTAGAGATCGTCGTGGGAGCGCTTTGTGTTCTTCATGAAATGCTCGGCCACATGCACGGGCAGCACATTATAGACCAAAGCCTCGTTGCGCTGACGCATATCGTTGGCGGTTTCCTTCTGCTCGGCGACCTCAGTTTTCCATTTGAATATAACACGATCCTCGTGGTCCATCTGTTTGAAAATTAATATAGATTCATTAAAATGTAATAACTATAATTTAAATAATATTAATGTTATTAATTGGTTTTCTGACTGTTAACTAAACTAAAGAAAGTAATGAAAATGTGAGTAAAATATAATAAATTTCTAAAATTTTGGCTCGACTGTATTTCCAATTTCTCTATCTGATATAAATATGTACTTACATGTCTTGCCAAAAAGCTGAGTGACAGTGCCGCCACAAGAAGCAGACCTGAAGCACAATAACGCGTTGATATGAGACTAAAAATTAAAAAAAAAAAAAAATTTAATTAATATTCGTACAACACATTTGCTCTATGTCTCTAACTAAACTTACGGCTGGTGTGCCAGATCATCCTCCAGAATGTACAAATCCTGCATAATGCACACATTGAAATAGCAATGCAGAGCTGAGAGTAATCCAAAATAAAAATCGATTAGCTTGAAAAGATTTACGATCAAATTGCAAGCAAACAAAACTCACCTGCAATGGACAAGAGCAACAGGATTTTGGTCAAGTGCGTGAGCTGTGCAATTACAGCAATGGCGATTAGTATGAGGACACTGAAGTTGCTCAAATAGGACGGATATAGGACACGCTCGGTGGGCACCGCTTCACGCATCTGTTCCACAAACGATTCAGGCAGCAGGTGCTCGGCGGTGGCCACCTCCTCTAGGCCGCCCGTGGCATTGAATTCACTCTCGCTAACAATGTGCTCGGTGCGCACGAAGGTGACAAAGAAAAACTGCAACAAACACAGGAAACAATGTTAGAGGTGTGCATAGAGATGGATGACTTCAAATATACCCTGCACTGTGTGTAAAGAACATGATGATGAGTAATTATGGAATTGTGGAAGCAGAAGAACCACTAAATTATTCACAATATACATATGTAGCTTCACATGAGAATCTATAATATATATATATATGTATATACTCTAACAATAGATTTCAAGTTTTTCTATATTGAGTTGACTTCATTATGGAGACACAACTTAAATTCGAGTGTCCATTAGAAATATATCAACTATTCAAAGGTACATACAACACTTCCGTATCACAATTACCCAACTACAATATTCTTAGGAAACTTTTACAGGGCAGCCGCAAGAAAATCAATAAGGACTTGAGCACGCCCCATACAGTGAAGTCTAACCGCATACTAACCATGTCGATGACATTGCTGAGGCCAATGGTAAGTGCTATAATTATGGCCGCCAGCTCCCGTACGAAGGTAATGTCATTGAAACGCTTGCTCACATCCACGAAGAACTTGGGCAGCATGCCGCTAAAGCTTTCGGCAATGCTAATCGCCACCAGCATGGCGATGGGCACCAGCGGCGCAGCAATGTTTATAAAATGCAGCGTTGAGCGCGGCAACACCAAATAGGAGTACAAAACATCGATGCACTGCACCAGCAGGGCGGCCAGCAAGGGCAGCGAGCTGTACGGCTCCCGATAGACGGCGTAGGCTTGCTCCAGTTGCGGATTCTTGAAGCGCAAAAAGATGTTTGTGTCCTTGGTGAGATTTCTGTGTGAGCAAAATATGAGTTAATTAGACTTTAATATTTGATAACAGAGTAACTGGAAGGCAGTTAGATTACATACTCGTGACCGTCGCGTGTGACCAGCTCATCTTTTAAACGTTGCTTGAAATTCTCCAGCTTTATTTGCTCCTCCTCATCCTCGGCGGCTGTGGGATTGTGTCCATTGATGACGACACTTTGTGCTAAGAGCTCCTCGTCATCGACTGTGGCATCGTTGTCATCGCCAGCGCATTCGTTGCTCTCGTTGCTGCTGTTGCTGCTGGGATTCGAGTCGGGACTGTGATTGGTGTTCTCAGGCTTCGATTCGTTGATTTTCTTGCCGCAGGGCGAGGCGAACTAAAAATGTTTACAAATTTACAGATTAGGACACTTGCTTGCCTGGCTAACAATCTGCACCCACCGGTTTAACCACTTTCGTTATAAAATATGTCTTCAGGCCAGCTATGCGCAGCAGCTCCTCCCGCTTCTCGCCAAAGGCCGGCTCCACCTCGAATTCGCCATTGAGAAAGGCCAATGTTTTGTCGGAAATGTGTACACGTCTGCAATGCAAAACAGAAAACAGAAAAAATTCTAAATGCAAAAAGTAAATGCAAGTGTCGACGAGGGTGTGCCCGGGTCTATAAATTTGCATATCGAAGTGACAAGGACAAATCATAACAGTTTGAAACAGCCCCGCCCAGCCCAGACCAGCTACTATTTTCTAATGCAATCAATTATGCATTGGACTCACCCGGCTTTGCCGCTGGACTCCATTTTATTGGCCAGCTCAACGTCCTTGGAGTAAACGTCAAACTGCCATTGACGCTGGCCCAGTATCCCGGCCAGGACAGCGCCCGTGTGTATGCCCACACGCATATCAACAGGTGAGTTTGCCTTTTGCTGCACATATCTAGATGAATTAAATGTGTATATACATAGAAGAATAGTGCCATATAAACTATATCCTAGACGACACAAAGGGGCAACAACAGGCGGACAGGCGGACAGTCGGACAAGACGACGCGTGGTTAAGAGCAATTACATTTAATTGAACAAACGTTGATTTGACAACGCCCGTCGCCTGTCGTTGTTGCTGTCCCATGAGTCCATTGCTTGACTGAGTGTCCTGGCACTCTGTCTGCTGTTGTCACTGCTAAACTCACTTGATGGCCTTCACCATGGAAAGTCCCATGTGAACGCAGAGCACGGCATGATCCGGCCGCTCGTCGGGCGCTCCGCTAATGCAATAATAACAATCACCGAGAATTTTAATGCGCAGCTGTTGGTACTTCTGTAAGGGGCGGTAAAAGGTGTTAGTTAGACTCTTTATATATTGAAACGGGCTAATCAAAGCGCTGGGCTCCGTTTAAGGCTGAACGTCGATTAGGCACGACAGCAATGCTCAAATTTTGTTAATTGTGGGTCTTCAAATCAATAAAATGAATAGATAATCAAGGTACCAAAAAAACGGAGTTAATAATAGAGCAGGCAATTAGTTATCTATGAAAAGCCTAGAAACAAACTTTAATGTAGAGAATATGTCATAAGAAATAGATAATTAAAATTAAGTATTATTATAAAAGGCACAAAATTTACAAGATCTGACGTATATAAGAATAAGAAATATATGAAAAAAATCAGACTATCAACTAACTAAAAGCCGTTCAGTGACATTTTCAGAAATATGTATAAGCGAAGGTAGAAGAACGAGCTAATATTTTATGTAAAATAAATAACTAATAACAGTATACTAATGATACATAAATAAATATAAAAATATAAATAAATATAACTCAATAAATTAATGACAATTATTTTATGCGGAGTCATACAAGACATTTAGATAATATTATTTCGTACTATTCAAGAGCTACGAATTTGTTTTATTTTATTTAATTTTTTTTCTTTATTTACTGACTTTTATTTTTATTTTATTTTTAATATTTTTTTTAAAGTATTTATTTTTTAATTATTTTTTAATTTTATTACTATTATTTATTTCATCAATTTTATTAATTCAAAAGTATATAAAATATAACTGAATCGGTATTCTTATTTTATAAGAAACTTAGCTAAATTAAAATAAACTGTAAATTAACAATCTAAGCAAAACAGTTAGCTGAATTGTATTAAAACGAAACCTGGTAAAGTACAAAAAATATAATCAACATTAAAAACAATACACACATACTAATATATGTATATTTATTTATAGCCCTAAATTATTCCCTTCAAAAGCCAAACTTAGCTTTCAAATCCCAGGCCACAAAGCAAATGAACCGAAAACTTGCTGCAAAGCCAATAGAATACAATAAAAACAAAACCCAGGGCAACAAAAAGTTTCCACAAGAAAAACTCAGGAAAAATTGTAAAAAATACTGCAGCAAATTAACTGGGCCTAAATTTAAAGGACCTTTTAGGCAGTGCTCCGAAAAGAAAAATCGCATGAGAGCAAAAATCAACTCGACACATTTCACACGGCTGACTGAGCGTAACTTTTGTTGCCAGCGCACCGAACCGTACCGCCTCGCCCCGCCCACTCAGCAGCCCATTACAGATATGAAGAAAAGTATGCAAAAGAAAATGAAGATGAATGGCGAAGAGCAAACGCAAGAAGCAGAACTCAAATTAAAGTTCGAAATGCGCAATTGAAGGAAATGAAAAACGAGAAAAGAAAAAAAGAACAACAAAATTCTCAGATGCTTATCTTAAACATCATCATCAACATTATTTTAAGAGATTATTACGGGACCGGGCAGGTGAACGAACAGCTGGAAAACACACTCAAAGAGAAAAACAATCAAACAAAAAGAAAAGCAGTGCAAAAGAGAAAACAAAAATCAAGAATAGCTGGCGGAACACAAAAGGAAAGTTGTTTCCACTTTACCTCGGCGAGCCTATCGAAGCGTGCGAAGAGCTCGTTTAGCATTTTTACCAGATCTTGGGCGCTATACGTCGAGGAGATGGCGGTAAAGCCGACAATATCCGCATACAGTATGCTTTTGGTGGGTGCGAAAAAGAATATATATTTATATATACATACATACATAGATTAAAATACGCGCTACAGAGCTGGTTCTTTCCCAAATTTATATATATAAATATATTCGAAGTCGTCTGGTAATGAGCCAATTAAGCAAACGCTGTATTACTCAGCGGAACTAATAAAGCTGAACAGAAACTGTTAGGAAAATTCCTTAAAACACATTTCAATATCGTAATAAAAATGCCCCAAGGCGATATTATAGGTGTTAATATTGTTATATGAGATTTTTATGGCTAAATAAGTAATATTAGTATAGGAAGTGGACATAACCATTGGGAATAACGAGTAACGAGTCAGCAGAGAGAGATATCCCTTTTGGAATAGAATGATATATATTCAATTCAGCATCATTTACGAATAGTAAGTTGGATAACGAGTAAAAGTCTATCTTTAAGTCTGACAGTATGATACACAAAGAAATAGTCTATAATTTGTTAGCCTTTAGTTATATATCTCAAAGAGTTAGTAATGACTTCTCCAATCTTTTGTAGCATTTAAAGTAAAAGTTAAGACTTACCTCACATTCTCATGTCGACTCATGTAGATCTTTTTGAAGGCCTCTGAACTAGATGAGCCCAGGTCTTCGCGCATCTTGATAGCTACATGCTTGGGCAGCACGGATAGCAGCAAACGTTCCTTTAGATTAAGACAAACATAAAGTTAAGCACAATGCAAAGAGTTAAGAGCTCAATGATATATATGTATGTATATACCTGCTCTGCCGACTGCTCCTCAATGACCATCTTCACCTCCAGACTCTTTTTGGCCTCCAGGAAGGCGCGTTTCTGCTTCGCCTCGCCCATGAAGTAATATAAAAGGCCAATTAACGCTGCGGTGGCTATTAAAACGGCATTAGCCGCCGCCTGATCTGAGATTAAAGGATCTGGACGTGAGAAGCCAACGGGCAGACTCAAGCAATTGAAGTACGTGCAAAAGCCAATTACCAGACCCAAAAAAATCAACGGCAATGGCAATGTCACATATATTAGGAAGTTCAAGAGAATCGCCCAGCCAAGAACATCTCTAAAAAATGTAATTCATCTATTCAATTATTGAACAAATTCGAGCTAGAACTGTATTTACCGCGGCGAGAAGCTGGCCTGCAGCATCACATAGGCGGCGAAATGCAGCATCGAGAGGAACCACAAGGCTCGCGGCACAATTGTCAACAGCGAATGATGGAAGCGTCTCAGGGCTGGCTGCTCCGACTGGCGTCCAATGTGCAGCAGAGCCGTCAGCGCCAAATAGGCCAACAGCATGCTGCAGTTGACCACTGAGGAGGGCGATTTTAATGGAGAGTTCAGAGAAATTTGAATTAATATAAAGTGAAATTTAATACTAATTTAAGAATTAACACTATAATATAATATAATATAATATGTAATTAGAATAAAGTTTTTTAAAGATAATTTTTTTTTAATTACAGAGATCAGCGTCAGAAACTAATTAATAATCAAGGTAAACTAATTAAATTTTTAGAGCTTGTAAAGGAATTAGAACCTGCACCTTATTACAATAGATCTCTATATAAATAGCTTTATCCCATCGCGAGGAATATTCGATTTATCATAACCTAAAATTCATTTAAATATCTTAAGTATTTATATTGAATTAATCGTCATTTAAAATTATTTAAAATTGATCATGAATCCATTTTGAGAAAATATGGACACTTATAAAATTATTAAATATACAACTGCTCACAAAAATTACTTGATACTGAATTCAGACTGCAATATTAGAGCGGCAAATGTTATTATAAATATAAATAATAAAAATATAATTTCCAACAGAATTATTATAAAGAAATTTCAAATTTAAAATGAACTAAACTCTCTTAAGATAAGACATCTAGAGCTCTTACTATTTAAAATTAGCTCAGCTCTTATTATTTAAAATTTAAATTAAGATAACGATTGAACAAACATTAAGTGAAAATAAACTGACTGACCTCTTGTGAGAAACGCCTGCTCCCAGGGTATGCAAATCGTCCAGAGATTAAAGAGCACGGCCGCAAACAGGAACCACTTAAGGCCGCTGCGTCGCTGTTTAATGGAATAGTTGTGATAGAGTTCGTTGAGCACATGCTGGGGCAGGATGACCACACCGCCGCCGGTAATGCCCACGCCCCCAGCGACGACGTCGCTCTCGTTTGGCGGACGTCGACGTGTTGGTGTCCTTTGACGTTTGGTTTTACTGGGCGTGGATGCTGCCGTTGTTTGGCCATTCTCGAGATTTGCTGCCTTCTCTTCCGGCATGTTGCGAGGTCTTCTGTTGCACGATTGCAAAGTTTTCGTTGATCGGCGCACTTGTTTTTTGTTGTTATTAATATTATTATTATTATTATTATTTTGTTTTTATAATTGAAGTGGGGCCATTTCAGTAAGCCGTCTTATCTTTACTTATTTATGCTGGATCCGGAGCTGAAGCTGCGAGAGGACGCGTTGGTAAATAGAATAATATAAAACACAAACTCAAATACGAAACTTGTACACAAAACACAAACGTTAACGGTAAATTTGAGGCTTAACATTGTCGATTGCCTTGTGGCGTCCACTCTCCCTCTCTCTCTCTCTCTCTCGTTTAATATAAGTGTGTTAGTGTATGAGAGAGCGCCAAGGCGGAAGCGTCCTTGTACGAGAGCCATGAGCGTGGCCCTGTGTGCGAGTGCCGCAATGTGTGAGTGTGTGTGTGTGTGTGTGTGTGTGTGTGTGTTAGTGTGCTCGTGTGCCTGCCTTAAGCAGAAAGCTCCTAACCGTTATACAGTGTGCTCGAAACAATTAATTAACTAATTGAAGATGATTTAGTTGTAAGCAATTAACAAAACGTCTCTTCTGCTTTCTTTACGTTTTATGAATAATATTGTAAAGCTTTTTGCACATTTAATTCAAATGAGTTTTAAACAAAATCTTTTAATATACTTGATATATGATTTTTAGCTCTTAGTCATACAAATTGTAGTATATTTGTGCTATCATTTCTTCAAGCTCGCTGAATGTTTATTAAATCTACCAGTTTATTTTATCTAATCACTGCTTTTTTTTAACTAAAGTTAATAGTCTTGGCAAATACTGCACACTAAAAATATTTCTATTGATTGCACTACGAATATAAATCAGATAAGTTCAATTTCATAATACGTATTGACTAACGGAAATTACAATGCAGAGACGTCCTCCACACACCTCAAACTTTTATCTTATCAACTTTTGAGTTAATTTGAATGAAACAATCATTATATTTGAAACCATTAATTGAATTGATTTACTCCACCATTAAAGAGTACTGCCCGTAACACATGGCTTCGTCTTATCGTTAGATAAGATAGAAAAAATGTATGAACAAAAACTAGAAGAGATATTAAAACATATTAATTAATATTATGCCAGCTCTATTATATTCTTGTACATATTATTTATTTTATTTTTCTACCGAATGTAAATTGAGTTGTTAAATTTTCTTTCATAGCGCCTAATAACCGTTTACATAAATTATGTTAATATTTTTAAGTCACATTTTACACACACAGACCACAGTGCACATATTGCCCTGACGCGCTCTCTCTTTCTCACTCACTCGCACGCTTCAGTGTGTCTCACTTTGTTCGACTGTCCGTCTCTCGTTTTCGCTCTCCCTCTCCCCTATCTCTCTCTTTTCAGCTACCTGGCCAACATGCTGTTTCCTCTTCAGTTGGTTGGCGTATCCTTATTGCCGAATTCGTTGCTTCTTTTCTTGGCATACAAAAATCCTTTACTTCCAGCTACACTCGTGGATGTACGTCCGTATGTATATAAGTATATAAATATATATATTTATATCTGTATTCTTGTGTGTGTTTATCTATGTGTGTTTAAGGCTGATTTGCTCAAGGTTCGTTTTAATGCGTTGTGATTTCGTTCCTGTGTGTGTGTGAGTGTGTTGCTGAGTGTGTTTGTCTTCGTGTTTATGTGTGTGTACACACTTTATGCATTTACAGTCAATTTCGGATCTAATTTTAATTTAAATAAACAACGGCTCGCGCACAAAACTAGGCAGCACAGTTTACAGTTTTTTCTGCATATCATTCTTTTTTGTATGGAGGCTGCGATAACGGTTTAAGCATGTACAGAAAATTCTGCCTGCTGCAGATGTTTTTTACACTTTTTACATGACTAGAATTATATCATTGCACACGAGTTAATTGAATTAACCTTTTTTAATTGCTTCGTTGTGGTTTTTCAATATACATATATATATTTTTTTTTGTTGAACTGCCTGCTCTTTCTGCTGCTGGTGCTGCGGCTGCGGCTGCTGCTGCGGACCAATTTTTCTGTCGCAAGCGTCGCGCGAGCTAATTTCTGCGAGCTAAACTAAGACGCACGATAAACTTGACTGATTGTTAAGTGAAAATTTTTGACAGTCAACAGCTCAACAGTAGCAGTAAAAGCAGCACCAGCAGCAAGGACTTTCTATATAAGCGCCAAACATGAGCGCTCTCTCTCTCTCTCTCTTTCTCTCTATTTTGCTCTCTTCAACGTAAGCTGCTCTTGTGAGAGAGCTTTCCGTTGCAAGCTCTGTGAGCGCATGTCATTGAGAGCGGACTGCAACTGATAACGGTACAGCTGTGCAGCTTGATAACGCACTGTCGTTGAAAGTGCATATGTGTTTGTATGTATGTAACAAGACACCACACTCGCACTTAAGCTTGATTACTCGAATTGCCGCAGGCTCATAAAATTAATTATTAAGAAAAATGTTACTAAAATGGCTATCAACTGTGTCAGAGACGTCGGCAGCAACAGCAACGTCGACGCCGCCGACAAACACAAAAACGGCACCTGGCCTTGGGCACGCCACAGGATGCAGCTGCGGCTGCCAGAATCGTAAATGTAATGCATGTTAAAGAGCAATATGCTGAATGGGATACAATGGTATTTTCAATGGGATGAATACCAATAAATTATAAAGGAAAAAATAAATAAACTAGCCTCTAACGGATACTAATATTATATTACCTAAAATGTACATACATATGTGAACGTACAAACAAATCCAAGTAATATTGGTACATACATATATTAACACATATACAAAAATTGTAACTTTTAGTTTTTTACTATGTCATTAAATTATAACTACTTCATATACATTATATTACAATAAATTTAGTTTTAAAATCAAATGTTAGAAAACTTGTATGACTCCATTCAATTTGACAATACACAATCTTGAACAGCGCCCACTGTGCAAATACACACACACGCACACACACACATATTGTATATAAATATAGCAGCAAATGGATGTACATGCATATGTACGTATGTATGTCTATAGCTGTGTATGCTACATATGCATATGTGTGCTATGCTTATACGATTTTGAACGGGATATGAGCGCCATAAGTATGTATGTACATATATTCAAATATTATTTAAAAAAAATGGAAATTATTATTTGCTTATAAGACTACTGCATATATAGAGTAATATATTAATTTATACTAATGTAGGCATTTTTATTTATTTATTATTTATTAAAATTTCAATATTTATACATGTACTTCTATGTATGTACATATATCCTTCATATTTGTATATACATACATATGTATGAATGTACATATGTATGTACTCACACCTTTTCGAGCCTGCAATGCAGCTGGAAAATCCATGTAAAAGCGCGCGCATACAAAGCAACATCAGCAACAACAACAACGTCAAGTCAACAATTGCGGCACCAGGTAATAAAACAGGACAAACAGCCGGCTGTCCTCTGCTGTAGAACAATATTAAGCCAGGACGTGCACAATGGCACGTGATGCCGCCTAATCCATCTGTCTCGACTGCGTCAACTGTGAGGTCGCCTATTACCTACCTGCCTAAGAATTCGGACTACTGCAATTTCCGCTTTATTTTCAAAACTCAGAGCTCAAACAAATCGACAATTACTTTGATTGATTGCCTCAGTTTTCCATTTGGCGGGCTAACGTACCAGTACCAGTAAAACGTATTATTATAACTATCGATAGTTTGCACTCGTCATATTTAGCATATGTATCTAATTATTGGGGTATTCTTGTTGATAATTCATTTGCTTGCATCAATAAAAATCAACAAAAGAAAGGAAACCGTGTTGGGAAATAAATAGTATTTGCCTTAAAAGCATTTAAGGGATAGGATTAGTCTAACGAAAACTAAAGTTTTTCTTTAAATTTGTTTAATGTTTCTTTACATGGTGCCTCTGGAAACTAAGTTTATTAGCTATCCATGTATGTATGTTTGTTTGTATGTACATACATACATCGCATTTATACATATGTACATACGTATGTAGGTACATACCCAATATGCATATGTATATACTTATATACATACATACATATGTACATATGTATGCAATTAGAAACAGCTTACAGCTTGGACGAAAATGATCCGTAGATAAGAGCAGATGTTTTCTTAATCCTTTTATTGCGGAAGCCGAAATACAAATGTCTTTTAAAATATATATGTATCTATGTATGAATGGCTCTACAGCGTAAAACCTGACCTACAACAATACTTAAACTAAAATAATACAAATATAAATAAAGAGTAACTACGCTTTTTATGCATGTCTTAGATTTCAAATTATTATTAATAAATAAAAAAGTAATTGAACTGATGCCGCTCAAAGCATGTGTTTCAGGAACTTCGTAAAAATTGTGATAGAATGCAAAGCTTGTACAAACTCCAAGCAATAAACAAAAACGTAGTTAATTATTAAATTTATATGATTTTTAAATGAATCGTTTTATTAAATATTTATGTGGTTTAACATCGTGACTTAAATGGCTATCGATAAGAATTATAATGCTGCGTTATTGAGAAGGTAAAAGTATTTTTTCTCACTCTAACATGCTCGTATTATTGAAATGCTGTTGCGCTCGCACTATTCACCACATTCTAGTGGGACGCCATAATCCCATGCAACATTGCCATTTTGAGTTTAACATTATGTTAATACTTAAGAATTGATCACAAAGCAATAATCGACAACTGGTGTTCGATTTAATGCAGTTTAAATCTGAATTTAAGCATATTTTCTTTTAAATTGGCATGTAATAGTTAATACACATTAATTACACATAACCAGTGACATAACTCTATATTCAAAAGTGAATTTTTTAAATATATTTTACCGCAAATATATCGATATCTAATTTGGTTTTAGAATTAATCGAAGTGAATGGTAATATACCTAGTGTATATAAAGTTACCTCAGCTTCTGTCTCTGTCTCATTCGGCGTTTTTCTGCGTAACTGTGTGGACGTTATTCTGAACGGCAACCAAAAACCCATCAGGCATTCAACTTTAAAAGCAGCAGAGCTACCTGAAAAAAGTGGTCAAGCAAGAGTAATTGCACAAATTTATGAAATTTGCGAATCTTGTACCTACGTGCTTTGGTTTTAATTAAAAACAAGTCGTGTTTGCGTACGCGTGCTACTGCAAAAAAGTATAACTAACCACTTTTCGCGCTTCTCTTTGAAAAGTAATTCTTTAAAAGTTAAAATGGCTGATGTGGCTGAGAAAAAGAAGTGAGTAATTTTATTTGGATATGTGTGTAAATATGTGTGCTCTAGCCTTTGTTGCATGTGTGTGTGCGTTGAATTTGTTTAAACAATATATGCAGCGGCAATTGCGGGTAATTTCGCAAGTGATGTACATAATTTTTTTCCAACGGTTTGGAAAAAATTTCTTTTTGAATTTTGTGTCTATCCTACGTAAAATGCTTGAACAATCTATAGAGTTGTCTCGCTTACACCAAAGCTGTCCAAATGTGCGCGCAAAAAACGACGCCGTTGAAATTGGCGCGGCGTCATGACGCTTTCTCGCTCTCACACTCCGGCCGGCAAACAGCGACAGCGACTTCGTCAGCATGCTTGTTGTTGGGCATGTTCGCGGTGGCGGCTGCTGGTGAAGGCAAAGAAGTAATATATTGACCGTATGTGTGGATGTGTGTATATACGTACTGTGTGCTGTGTGCAAAGCGGAGTGCGCAAATAAGTATGCATGTATGTATTGTCTGTATATATATTTGTGTGAGCACACTGCATCTGTGTGTAACATTCAAGTTGCCGCTCTTTTTTTTGTGTGCCGTTTGAGTTTCAGCTGTCGTTTTGTCTGTCTCGTCTGTTTGCTTTTGCCGCTGTCGTCTGGCCATTAATTTTTGTCAGTTTTGTCTTGCGCATATTTCGTTTAAAGCTTAAAGCTTGGCATTGTTGGCCGCTTCTTTGCGCTCTTGTCGCTCATTTTTGTGCTAATGAGCTGCTCAAATCAAATTCTGTTTTCAGGTATATTTTGTCATTGCCTAAAATAAACGCAACGCAATGCCGGTTGCTCGCATAGGCATTGTCTACGTTTCGCTCTGCGTTTTCTTTTAACTACTCTTGCGACGCAGTTGAAGATAACCGTTAGAAACCTTTTGTCTGTTGTCTTAGGTTGTGTTAGTCGCCGGGGTGAGGGGCAAGCTGATGTATTGTATTGTAGGTGTTTGTGTGAGTGTCATGTGTATGTATATTTTGACCGTTATTTTTGCCGCTTTGCCTTGCAATGCAATTCTTTAAGCGCGCTCTTGCTCGCTCTTTGTTTGCTGTTTCGCTTGTGTACGTGACGCGCGCGCATTGTATCCCCCAAATGGTGTGTGCGAGGGAGACGCACATAGTGTTGGAAACATAAAAACCAGTTTTTTTTTTCGTCTGTACGTTCGTTGTATTTCAAGTCGCGCTTTTTTTCACGTTTTGCCTTTGCTCTTCACTCTTTGCATTTTATGCTATGTACACCTATTATCCGGCTGGCGTATAAAGGAAAAAGCACAATTTTTTTATATATTGAAGCGCATGCCGCTCACCTTTTTTCGTTTCTTTTTGCGTCGCAGTTTCCACGAGTTGTTGCTCCCATTTATCATTTGCGGCGGCAGATGCTTTTAACAATGTGATTGTGTGCGTGTCTGGCTCTATTTCTACTGGGGGTGGTTGTAACCAACACGGAAGCGACGCCGGCTGCGGAGTTAACGGCTTTTGCCAAACTTTTGTATGCTTGAAATCTTTCTCTCGATAGAGAATTGCGAAATGCTTGAATTTCTGCAGACTTGAATTTTCGAATTTTCGTATATTTATATAAAATGTCCCGTTATTTTTGGCTAATCACAGCGAGACCCCCGTGGTTGAGAAAGTTGCCGCTGAAGAGGTTGATGCTGTAAAGAAGGATGCCGTCGCTGCCGACGATGCAGCAACAGAGACACCGACCACCACAGAGAACGGTGCCGGCGAGGAGTCGAGCAGCAGCGTCGATGGCGCTAAGGAGAACGGTGCTGAGGCCAGCGCCGAAGCTACACCCGCTGCCGACGCTGTTGATGGTGAGAAGACCGACGCCGCAGCACCAGCCGATGAGAAGAAGGTAGATGAGGAGGCTGAGAAGACAACAGCTGAGGCCAAGCCAAGTAGCGAGGCCGCCGCAGCCGTTGAGAATGGTGCCGATGATGCAGAGGCAGCTAACGGTGACTCAAAAGGTAAATGTGAACGAATAGACATAATCTCGAAACTTGAAATTTAATTTGTATTTTCTTTTCATATTTTTGCCCCATTTTTAGATGCGCCCTCCGCTGAAGCTGTGAAGCGAAAGGTGGATGATGCTACCGCTAAAGCCGACGAGGTCGTTGCCACGCCAGAGAAGAAGGCGAAGCTGGACGAGGCCAGCTCAAAGGATGAAGTTCAAAATGGGGCCGAAGCCAGCGAGGTGGCTGCCTAAAGAGTCCTGGCTAACTGCATCGCATCGCATCGCCCGCTCAGCCAGCAGCACAGTAATACATTTAAATTTACTAACACACACACAAACAAATCACACACAAAATGCGCTCACGCACTCATGCACAAACATACGCACACACATACCAACACTGACATGTTATTTGTATATGTGTGAGTGTGGGTGTGCATGTGTGTGTGCTGGCGTTTCTAACAATCCTGTAAAAAGGGAGCGTAGTCTTAAAATGTACCGATTCTCTCTGACTTTACTAACAAAACAAAAGAAACAACAAAAAAATAAGCAACAAGAAAAAATCCATTATCATTTAAAATTTACTTAAAAACAAAAACTTAACTTTAAAGAAAAAAGTATATATATATATAAATACGAAAAAGAAACAATTAAGATGCGTTTTAAGCAGACAAGCAAAAAAAAAAAGTTGTACACAAGGAAAGCATCAAATTTAATATTATAATAAAAAAAGAAGCAAACTATACAAAAACAACTTGCAAGTCTTGTAAAAGTAAACGAAAACAAATTTAACATTACGCATTTGTCATTTTTAAGATAATTTCTTTTTTAATTTTATGTATGATCCTATATTATATATGAGTATTTATATTAAAAGAAAAAACAAGTTCTATGTTTAAAACTCGATAAAAGAAAGCAAACACAAAGAGAATGAAAAAACTCCTAAAGAAGAAACATGAAGTAACATAAAGCTGCCCGCGCCCCTTCCAAGCTCCTTCTCACTTGAAAGATTTATAAATAGAAATATGCATATATGAAAGGAAGATCACGTTTTTATATGAATGAAATCAACAGCGCCGACTCGCCAAATTGAATTATATTTAACAACTTTAATGTACAACCATAATTTTTTGATTTTTTTTTTTTATATACTATTTACTTAACTTGGCCAAGTCTATCTATTCATTTTGCATTTAGCGTGTCCAATATTGTGTAAAGAGCGTTATATACATATGCTAGTATATACGAGTGTTTCTTGGTGGTTTGTTATTTAAATAGGTTCCTCTTCCCCCTCACTTTTATTCAGCGTTCTTGCTCTCTCCCTCGCACTCCTTAAACTTTGACAAAATCGTTTAATGGCAAAAGAAGAGCAGCGAAAAAAGCAACAAGAACAGACCAAACCATAGGCAATAACGCATGCAGAAAAACAGAAAGACAAATGAAATAAGAGGTAGACGCAGAACACAATTAAAATTAGAGCAGTGTATGTATGTATGTGAAGAAGTGGCAAAATTAAAGAATACAAAACCTTTTAAAGAGCCGCACAGAGCATTCAGCCAAGTTAAGCAACAATAACAACAAGCAGAAAACGGCTAACAAAACGTAGCCAGATGCAGAGAAAATGAAATAATATAAAAACAACATTCGAGAACATAAAAAATAAATGGAAGAACAAAAGAAATACAAAAACAAAAATCAAGTTAATTATTCTGTCTACTCTTTGGTTGTATTTCGGGGGCCTTTCTAGAAACTTCCTAGAACTCGCTCGCATTGTATTTTGGTATGTGTGTATTTGTTTTTGCATGCACATGTGGGACGCGACTGTACACCAATAGACATGGCTTATCAGCAGCAACCTTTTTAGGCATTGAAATGCGTCGCAAAAAGCTCCAACGTGGAATTAGCATATTCATTTAAATGAGGCATTTTGTGCATGTACACATGTACATACACATGTATGTATATATTTGCATTTAAAATCTAATCTGACGCGTTTTTTCTTACATGGAAAAAAGCTCAATATTAATGTAATCTAGTATACAGTAAATACACGAAAATAAATATGATCGCATCCGTGCGGATGTGAGTCACATTTAAAGTACATTTGTAAAGCATCTGCAAAAGCTCGACGGATAAAGCTTTTTCAGTGGTAAGCTAGCATTTTCGAGATAGCTTTCATTGAAAGCTGGAAACGTGCAGCGCATTGTGTTGGCCATGTAAACTGAAAGCTTTTCGTCGAGCGCTGCTCCAGAAGTAGTGGATTATTTTATTTAGTGTACATGTTGAAATAGACACGGCTTGAGCAGCCCTCGTGTAACAATATTTCAGTACTGTGCGCGTGCCAATTGGCATGAATTTTAGAAAACTCAGAATGGAGCTTTGGAAAACATATTTATTTGAAACGTAATTGATTGGCTTTGACCCAAAAAAGTAGACCGGGTCTAAAAGTAAACAAGTAATAAACCAAAACTGGTTGAATTATTATTTCACAATTAAACTAATCCGAATAAGAGATAATATTACCATATAATATTGTTTACAATTAAAAAAAAAAAAAATGTATAGAAGCTGCTGTAGCAATCAACCTTGAGTCGTCTGTCAGGTTGTGAAATGCAATGGCGAATTGGTGGGAAAGCAAAATTCTCGATTGTTGCTTGTTGGTGTTCACTTGCAAAAGCTTATTGGCAGAGCGCTATGAAACTCACCAGCGCAGTTCGAATTGCAAAAGCGAGAGAGAGGAGAGCTGCCGTGCAGAGTGCTAAACCAAGGTGATAAGATAACGAAGAGTAGGCGAAAATCGCACGTCCTCTTTTGACACTCTGCATCGACTCAAAGCTCGATCGCAGTAGCAATTGAATCGTGCGCGCGAGTGGATGTTAAAGCGGAAAGCAGTGCAACGTTAAACCCGTTAATCAAATAGAAACAGTCAACAGCTCAACTAGTTGCTTTTATTTATACGTTTTATTGTAATTACACTTAGTTTTATTAACAGTGACGTAGCAGTTCATAGCGCACGTGGATGTCTGTAATTGTTTCTGTCAAGTGGAAGGTGTAAATAAAAAACAAATAATAATAAAAAGAAATTGAAAAAAAAAAAAAAAAACAAACACAGTCTCAACAGGAACCCAGTCATACATTGTTGTTAAGTACCATTTTGGACATCGTGTCGCGTGTGGAAGGTAGAGCGAGAGAAAGAGGAAGAGTGTATGCAGTAAGATGTCCAACAATTTGCAAACGGTAAGAGAATGCAGAATGCAGAGAATGCTTTATAACCCGTTTTATTGTTGTTGGCGCTCTTGGTAGTAGCTTCTCTGCATTATTTTTTGTGTTGCTACGAACTCTCTACGTAATTCGCGAACATTGACCGATACCCTCATTCGTGTGTCATCGCAAAATCTTTGGCGGTTCTCAGGCTCTTGCACAGCGTATCAAGAAATCCATTAATTTTGGTAACACGTTTGTCGCTTGCAATGTGAACTATTTAAATAAAATATACATATATGTATATACATATATGTATATATGTATATGTTGAATTAACTTTTGCCAGCTGCTGATATTTTGTTGGCTTTAAAGTTTGTAATGAGCAATAGTTATTCATTTTGATTTTGGTATTCAATTTGTTGGTGTGTATATACATACATATGTATGTAATTATATCTATTTCTATTATGCTGTGTTAATAGCTTTAATCGATAGCGCTAAAAAAAGATGGTTATTCATATATTTTTAAATATAGTTCTACTGTGTTAACCGCAAAAGTACTACAGAAAATGGATTGATTTTATTTTCAATGCGTATTACACGGCATTGATGTCATTAATCTCAATGAACTGATTATACATATATGTAGTTGTATAGGTTTTGGCCCCTTATCTGAAAGCGTATTTCAGAGTCGATCACTTCAAGGCTCTTCCGTTGTTGCCTTTGATTTCAGTTTTTTATTGCTATTTTATTTTATTATTATTTTTTAAATGATGACTCCACGCGGCTAGCTTATTCCTTGTTGGGCTTATCGCACGGTTATACATTGTCGTTATACATTGTTTTAATACAACTTGCGGCATGTTGTTGATAAGCATGTTTCTCTTGTTGTTATTATTTCTGTTTCTTTTGTTGTCGTGTAAATATTGCTTTTGTTTTACTCTCTTCAATTTTTGCCATATTTTGTTGATTTATTTATGTACATACATATATTCTGGGGTTAAAGCTCGTCTCGCAGACACTTATCGCAATCGGCGCCGCACAGGTTGCTCTGCGCACCGGCAGCACGCGCTGCCTTAGCCAAACGCTGACGCGCATTTACCGCTACCCGCGCGATTCTAACGGCCGTTGGAGTTGCCAGAGTCGACGCAATAATTCACGTGCCGTCGCTGCTGCGGCGCAGTTGCGCAGCGAATTGCAGACGCATAGCTTTAGTCAGGTAATTGCTTAAAGCCAACAATTATGCACCGTGAAAATACACACACCCACACACACACACACATACACACAATATGTATATAAATGGGATTTACCCAAGCGCTGTCGTAATTATTCTTGTTAGTTTTCTATAAATCAACTTTTGATTATTCTGATTATTTTAATGAATCGCAGTGATTCACAATGTAAGTGAGCAAAATAGAAAAAAAAACTTGTAGTTGCGGAAAAAAACTACAAATAATAAAAAACCCTAAGTGGATTTAAATTAGAATAATAAAATAATAATATAATTAAAGTTGAACTTTTTTTTTATTACTACAGTGTATTCAATAATTATATATTTCAATTTTATACTATATCCTAACTTTTTATTATTATTTTTATTTTTTATTTATTTATGTATATATTTTAATTTTAATTTTAATTAAAAATTATTTTGTTTTATATTTTACATATAAATATTTTTTTATTAGATTTATTTTGTATTAGCGATAAGATAAGATACAGAAAACGGACAATTAGACTAATAATAAGTACTTAAAGAACGTAGCTTAAATTGGTTTTAATAATCAATATTAATAAAATTTTGAAGATGTCGAAACTTCTATACATTTATATTAATTTGAGTTTGAATACATTAAACCTTTTTTTATCAATTAAAATTCCGCAAATAATTTAATGTGGCATTAGTAAAATATACTTGAAAAAGTCTTTAATCTGATCAAATGTTAAAAATAACTTATCATGAACATAAAAACAGTTTGCTTATCAAATTCCAATTTGTAATTTATTAATGTTTACATACCCATCGATAGGTATTTGATAAATTGTATATATTTATTTGAGATACTCCCACTAGCTTAAGCTAATTATTAGTCGCATGTTTCACATCAAATATAGAATTGTATATTGAATATTTACCAATTAATAATTAATAATTAATATGAACATTGTGATTAAAGGAATTTTAATTTTTAGATTTTTAAATATATAGTTTACAAATGTAAAAGAAAATTGCACATAATATTAAAAAAATATTATTAAATGACGGTAAACATTTTTTAACAGTAAATTAAATACAGTAATTAAGCAATCTTTATCTGTATCTTAAGTACAATCTAAATTAATTTTGTATTTTATTAAGTGTATAATTTCGAAGAGCTTTAATGAGCTTTTGGATAGAACCCTAAGCATATTAGGCTATATATTTGATAGTTAGAAAATAAAAAATACTTTAAAGTATTAAACCAAAAATCAGCAATATCAAATTTATTATTTAAATAGATTATCAGCAATATCAGGTAAATTATTTAAATAGATCATTGCCTAGTCACTATCAATCGTTGCCTGACTGCCATGTAGGCAAGCCGTAAAATATAAATTATAAAATCTACAGCTGCGTACTTCAAAGATTTGCTTTTGGTAAAATAGTTTCCGATTAAATTTTTGCCAGTGAGCACTATATAAAACAGTTCTTGATAAGTTTGAATAGAGCTGATAAGGCCCGGAACAGGCTTTGCGAAAAAGGTCTTATTCATATAGTTGTTATTGTAATTTTTATAGTTCTCTGTACAGCTACGATTTATAAAATGACTCTAATGGGCTTATCAGGTTCAGGTATAAAGCTTTGTTATAGTATATATACTTGTATTTTCTTCTGGCCATCATTTGTCTCTCTCTCTCTCTCTCTCTCTCTCTCTCTCTCTCTCTTATTGTTTTACACATCATATGAAATAATTATATTATAATTCTTATAATATATATACATGTTCCACTTGATAAGAGACATTTGCTTTGTGCGTAGATGAAAGATTTTCTTGTTGCGCTGTTTGCGTGGAAAATTCCACAAAATTTACATTGAACTCGTTATATTTACATGTGTGGGTGTGCGTGCATATGCGTGTGTGATGTGAAAGTTGTCGGCATTTTGATGCATCGATGGATTAAACTAGTTTTATTTTTAACACCTATAGTTTTAGGATATTAAAACTTTTACGTAATAAAACATGTAAGAACTTTGCAGTCGGGCTTTAACGACTGGAGAATACTCATTCACAAAGTCTAATCCCCAAATTTCTATTCTCTATCTTTGATAGAGTTGTAATACATGTTGTTCATACGGACAGCCAAACAGATGGACGGACAGCAAGTCGGACATTGCAAAAAACCAATAAACACATTTAATTTTATGACTAAGCATAATGAATGTTAAACATGAATGAAGAAAGTTAGTTGAAAATGTCTTGGATCATTTAAGAGAAGAGAGAAAATCAATCTAAAAATAAAGAGAGAAAAATCAAGAAAAAGAGAGAGTGAGGAGAGTTAGAGAGAGAGAGAGAGAGACAGAGGAGAGTTAGAGAGAGAAAGTTGAGCTAATCCTGTAGGGTTGCAGCGCTTCGTGCACCTTAAAACAAACGAAAAATTTTGCATACCTGCTGCATATGGATTAGATCCAACTAGAAGGTTTTACTTGTGAGGAAAAATTTATACATATATGTATAATATATATGTTTTCTATAAATATTATATTTGTATATGTAACTCTAATTTATAGAAAATATCGTTTTCTTTAAATTGACTAATTTACTGGGGATTTATTGAAATACTATATAAAAATAATTTTCCTATTATACATATGATATAATATGCCAAATTAAACTTTGAACAGTTGTCCAACTGGCAAACAGGTCAACGAACGTTCATTGATGTTATATGTACATCAAGGCCTTAGTTGTAAGTTTTTAACAACATTTACAAGTACTTGAATGGTACAATCTAATCTTAAATAGGTGCTAGACTACAATGAATTGCCATTAAACCAGTTTAAAACGGTTTTTCTCTCCTTAAGTTGTATTTCTTTCTTTTTTTTTTTTTTACCTGTCGTCCAGAAATCGAACATCTGTTGAAAATCAGAGAAGGCAAAGCAATTGACGTAGTTGGTAGTTACGTTCGTGGTTTGTGTGCTAGGTGAACATATGCCTTAGCCGTAGCGCAACCCCAAGGCAAGGTGGTTGGTGGTGCAGCAACCACCAAAGACAGAAAGAGAGAGAGAGAGAGAGAGACAGAGTGAGAGAGTAAGACATAGAGAAAAAGAGCGAAAGCGAGTGCGTGAGCGAGATGAGTGAGTAGGGTGAGCGAGCATCTCAGGGCTACGATGAGTCAGTTCTATTGTGAGCTGTTTCAGTTTATTATTGAACGCTCAGCTGTGAGGAACTAATCGACTTAATACGGAACAACATTGAAGACTTGCGTGCATACGGAATTGTTAAATCAGATTTATATAGTTTTTTATATAATTAGATTTACACACTGTCTTACATATATAGTATTTCTAATATTGTCGTGATTTCTTGTAAAACGGAATAATCGTAGTATGAGACAACGAAAAGGTTGCATTAAACATAAAACTCGTCGTCAAAAGCAGCAGAAATTTCTAGATATTGATCAAAATTGTTGTAAACGTCCACGCTGTAATTATGAACATATCTGGCAACATTTTCGACGCAATGTAAGCGAACAATATTTAAGTTAATCTTATATATTTATTGTATATAATACAATACAACATATCTGATATTTTCTTTTAAACTTTTCGATAATCTGAAAATTCTATTATAATATGTTTTGCACATGATAATTGGTAAACATGGGATTTTTTTTTTTTGCAGCATGTCTAATGTGTTAGCCTGTAAACAAAATTCATTGGCTAAATTGCTATTTTTGTACATATTTTTATTTCAACCTCATTTACGTTTCATATAAATTCAATTTGTAAGTATTTTCATAGTATTTTTCTGAAAATATACACCAGTAGGGTATATGATTAGAAAATAGGTACATGTTATGTTTATGTTAGGTTTATGTTGCTTTATGTTACATAGCATTAGAGGTGCATTAGAGGTATATGTTGACTAATATGTTAAGTATATGTAATGTACATGTTATGCATATGTTAGGTATATGTTATGTACATGTTATACATATGTTACGTACATGTTTGCTATCAGTTAGGTACGTGCTGCGCACAGTTGATATATATGTTAGATACATTTTAGCTACTATTTAGAAAAAGATTAGATACTAGACTAGTAGAAAAAAATGTAAAATTACTTCTTTAGCCTACAAATAATGTAACTCCTGATAGACATCATGTACTTTTTTTTTTTTTTTTTTTTTTTTTTTTTTTTTTATTTTTTTTTTTTTTTTTTTTTTTTTTTTTTTTTATATATATTTTTTGTATGTCTTATAT
The DNA here is from genome assembly GCF_001654015.2 of Drosophila navojoa. Next base: position 28,196 of record NW_022046097.1, on the reverse strand, counting down.
ATTTTTGTATATTATATATTTTTATATATTATATATTTTTATATAGTATATATTTTTATATTTTATATATATTTATATATTATATTTTTTTATATATTATATTTTATTTTTATATACTATATATGAATTGTACGCCTAGAAATATTTTTAGCACTCTCGCGACCTTGCACTTGTACTAAAAATTGTACGCGAGGCTACTTAGAATTTAGACATTGTTTATTTTCAGTCTTGTGTATATTGCATGCCATTTTTTTCGTTGTTGCTTTATATTGAACACATTGTAATATATATTATATTGTATATTACTCTTCTATATGTACATATTTGATATGATTAGTACAACCCACCAATACTCACCCTCGCGAAACCTTCGCTGGGTATGAGTACCCGCATTTGTTTTGTCAATTCGTAAACGTCAAGAGCCCTCTCTCTCTCTCTCTCTCTCTCTCTGGCGCGCTCTCTCTCTTTTTCTCTTGTCTCTGTAACGTGTACTCTCTTCTCTTCTGGTTTACTCATTTACGCTTTCTGTTTCTCTTTCATTTTTGGTACATTTAACGCTCTTGGCACACATCCAAATAGGCCACACTTGAGGAAATTCGCCAAGCGGCTGCCCGCATTTGCCGTGACTATCTAACCGGACGCTGGAAGGTGGTTACCCCAGAGCAGTTGGTTGTAAAGCGCATCAGGTGAGTTTCATAGTATAGATTTGCATATAGTCCATAAAAAGTTAATTTAATCTGTACCAATATGTTATTGCCTTTTAGCGGTGGTCTCTCGAATTTCCTGTATTACGTCAGTCTGCCCGACTTGGATGATTTTGACGAACAGCAATTGTTGGAGATAGAGCAGCAGCAGCAGTCAGGAAATGTCAACGTCAACATTGGCAAACACGTCATAGCCGCCTCGGCATTTGCTAAGAATAGGGAAAGCAACAACAACAATAACATTAACAATAACAACAACAACAACAACGATATCAAAGATGTTGCGTCGGGGCTAACAAAAAATCCCACAGCTACCGCCCACGCCTATGATGACGATGACGATGCGGCGCTGAGCGCTAAACAGGCAAATAAAAGACGACGCTTTGATAGCGACAGCGGCGATTCTAGTTTGCTGCGACGCTTGCACAGTCCCAAGCAGGAGCCCCGTGAGGTAGGTCGATCACATGTGACAATCTCTTAATAAACGCTAATACTTGAATAAAAATAAACTCTCAACACATTATAGGTGCTGCTGCGCATCTATGGCCAAACGCATGGCGATCATGCCCTGGAGACCATGATAACAGAGTCTGTGGTATTTGCCCTGCTCAGCGAACGTAACTTTGGACCGAAGCTGCATGGCATATTTCCCGGTGGACGCATTGAGCAATATATACCGGTGGGTTGGGCAGGAGAAGTATATAGAACAGAGTAGAAGAGTAGAACGGAGTAGAAGAGTGGAACATCTACAGATTTATTTTGTCTTTTAATATTGAGATTGAGATTGTATAGCATTAGTTGTCATATTTGAAGAAAGATTTTGTTTGCATAGCTAGATAGACTGAGTGATAGTTCCAGCTGTGATCAATATGTTAATATTAATCGAGTAAATATCTGTATTATAGATAGGAATGAGAAAAATATATATATATGTTAATGGTGTACTCAATATAGAATAGAAAAATAGAAAAACTCTACAAATGTTTTCTGCTCTTTTGTATACATATTTTTATATTGTTCAAGTATTTAAACATATAAGATATTAAGATATTTATAAAATTTGATCAATTTGACATTCGCTATAAAATGATAATAACATGTACTTATGAATGGTCAAAGTGTTTCTCTATATAGCTTGATATGATAGAAAGAGACTTCCGACTAAAGTCAAGTCCTTAAAAAAAAACTTTTATTATAATATCCTATTTCTGTCTAATACTTCTGTAATAGGCGCATATAAATCTAATATTTTATTTTATTTAGTATTTATTAATGTGATAAGTTTCAGCTTAGCTCAGTTCTATATAGAAATCCGCACAAATGCGTAGGACTTTTCAATACCCTGTCTGTCGCTCATAATACCTGAAAATAATGTTATATGTTTTCCTTTTCTATTTATTCAGGCACGCACATTGGCCACCACAGAGCTGGGCGATGCTCGTATTTCGATGAAGATCGCTGAGAAAATGGGCGAAATACACAGCTTGAATATACCAATGTCGAAGGAACCGGATTGGATATGGAATTGCATGGATCGTTGGCTGGCCAGCCTGGATAGCATTGTAAAGGGCAAAATCGAATCGAAACCGAATTCGACAGTATTGCAAAAGCAACGCGAACTCATGCGCTCCATTGACTACGTTCAGGAGATCGCCTGGTTAAGATCGGTGATAGAGGCAGGCGACTATCCCGTTGTCTTTTGCCACAACGATCTGCAAGAGGGCAACATATTATTGCGGCAATCAAGCAATGGAAGTGATCGTACACCCAGAGAATCAATAAGTAGTCTAAGGTAGATCGATTTATTTTTAATTTATGTACTCTTAGAGATGCCAATAATTTATTTCAACTCTGGCCATAGATCCAATTTTGATGAGACCCTGGGCGATAGTCTGGATGGCAACAGTAATTTGGATGCGGATGACAAGTGAGTGAGCTTAGTGTGGCTTAGTAGAACCCATTATTGGACACTAACCCGTATTTATTTGCCAACTGCTAAATTAGTAATTAAGTTATATATACATATATACATATATATATCTATTCTGTATGCTTGTTAAAACTACCTTAAATTCTAGATGGCCGGCCCCATTGCTGCGGTCGTTAAAATGAAATTTTAATTCGGCATAAGCAAATTACCAAATACATACAGGTTATCCATGCCATATCATCTAATCACTATCGTTAACTGAGCTAATCGCATTTCTCTGTCTCTCCCCCTATATATAAATGCAGTAAGTCGCATAGTGCGTCACCCTGCCCGGAATTGGACACCACAGATGATTCCGCACTGGACTCGAGCTTTATGTCCGATCATGAGCCAGATCTCATTATCATTGACTTTGAATATTGCGCCTACAATTATCGTGGCTTCGATTTGGCTAATCATTTCATTGAGTGGACCTTCGACTATACCAATCCTCAATTCCCATACTTTCACCACTACAAACATCAATATGCAACGGTGCATCAACGTCGTGATTTTATAGTCAACTATCTGAAGAAATATCACGATGATGAGCACTACGAGCCCCATGTGGACGAGCTCGATGCGGTCGATGCCGAAATACAACTATTTACAATGCTATCGCATCTGTTCTGGAGCCTCTGGTCTGTGGTGAATGTTACGTCAGCCATTGAGTTTGGTTATTGGGTATGTGTTTTAAATAGATAATGATATTTTGATTATGTAAATTGAAGGGAATTGAACATTTCCATATTAGTTCTGTTGGATCTGTTTAGTCATGTATATTTGATCTCATTGTTTAATGTCTAATTTATTTCTGTATATTACACAGC
>NW_022046097.1:0-13239 GCF_001654015.2 Drosophila navojoa | reverse complement strand
ATATTTTATATTTTATATTTTATATTTTATATTTTATATTTTAAATTTTATATTTCATATTTCATATTTTATAATTTTTATATTTATTTATTTATTTTTTACACATTTCATTAAAAGTAGAAGTATTTATACATGTTCCATAAATTTCCAGAAACTGGACTCGGTCAAGAGCTGCACTGATTCAAACGAACTTCATTTCTACTTGTGGGCATTTGTATGATATTTGATGGCATCGGCAAAGGTATTTTTTAATACATATACATATTTCAGACTGTCTCCTTCGCTCGCTTTTTCATTTACTGAATGAATATGGACAGACCATATTTGGTTTTTTTTTTTTCATTTTAGGGGTAACCTAAAATATGAAATTAATTATGCTAATTGAAGAGAGTCTATATGCACATGTTTGTGCTTGCATGTGTTTTTGTTCACATACATGGTTTTTTGTGACTCTGTGCATGTATTTATGGGAAAAATCAACTGCTGCGATATTTTAGGCAGCTGTACGTTATGAAAAGCTGAAGTAACTTTTCGGTTGATTTGAAGGAGAATAAAAAGAGGATATAAATCATTGTTATAACAAATTTTAAATTTCTCATGAAATAACTAGAATAAAAGTAGAAAAAAATAAAATATAAATTTGTATATTATTTAATATATGTACATACATATATAAATTTTTGAATTTGTTTATAATATATTTTTTGTTCTATACTCTAGTCGAGACTGCTTGGCCAAAAGGTCCCCTTAAAGACGGGCGAACAGGCAATAATAAGCATTCATTATTATTTACCTATATGAACTCAAATGTTTTCAGAACAAAAAATTATAATTACTATAAAAAGAAAACAAAGAGATAATCTGACGTAACAATTATAAAATAAAAATTGTAACCGTAATTCAATCGGAATTTGTTCTGCTGTTAGTCCCATCTGTGTCAAGTTCTCTTATTTTTGGGCATTCAAAATGCAATTGCCGACATTTGCAGATTCGTAGTAATTAGTATTTAAAAACCTAATTAGGGCTGCAGCTCAAGTTCTTCGAGAAATGCAAACTATGCGAAAATGGTAAATTGCATTTGGGTAAATTTTGTTGGCTTGCCTGAGTTCAATTACGGGGAAACTAACAGGAAAATTCAACTAATTTAAGGTATAATTAAATTATGCTAAAACAAATGAACAGTTCGAGACGTAGAACAGGGAACGACACGAAGACAAGCAGTCAGGCAGCAGGCAGGCAGGCAGCCAAAACAGGAAGTCGAACTTCGAACAAAGTTTGTAAACAAACTGCCAAACTCAAAGGCAATGTCAGTTGCAGCATGTGGGTGAGTCGAGAACTCTATTACAATATGCTAAAACCGAGTCAAGTCCAAGTCCAAGCCCAAGTTCTTGGTTCTTAATGTGAACAATGCAAATTCGATTGGAATGGAAAATCCAAGTCATAATATTTATACTCGGAAGCTAAAAGGCAAGTTTAGCTTGCGTTTAAATTTTTCACTTAAATTGCAGTCAAAGCGAACGCAATCTGGAGTTGGGCTAAAAGAAAAGAAAAAGAGTGGCCGTAAGGAAGCGAGAAAGGAAGAGAGAAAGAGCGAATTCGGGCAGCAAGTCCTTCCGGAAGTTGACACTTAAGTTTATAAATCCAATAAAAATCACATTAGCCTTGCGGCGGAAACTCGCGTGCAAACAATGAAGAACAAGAGCTGACACTGAACCCAGCAGAGCAGCGCAGCTAGAGCAAGAGCGTGGACGTGGACGAGGGTGCGGGCAAGTGAAGCCGAACAAATCCTCGCGACACATTTAGCTAAGCCACTTGAACCGACGCCCCCGGTCATGCCACTACCCCTCGGAAAGGAGAGTAGATATGCTAATGATAAGACCGCCCGCATCTACACCCAAAGCTAAGCGTTTTAGCCAAAAGTTGAAAAAAGAGAGTATATACATACATACATATATATGTGTTTGCCTGGCTTTCAATAATTTAAAAGCGCTTCTAATGGATCGCCAGTCGCTTGCCATATTGACTCAGCGCCAATCGAGCGGACATTGTTTAAGTCTTAAGTTGCAAAAATGGCTTCCAATCGGAAATGGAGGCAAAAGTAGCAAATAATAAGACAAAGGAAATTCTTTAAATTTTTTAAAAGCTTAAATACAACTGAATATTAGCAATAATACTTACAGAAAAATATAGATAAGGTTTAGTTGCATGTTTATACTCATTCAATATACTCTTAATTATTCACTACCAAAGATGCTCAAAGGAGAGCAGAGATAATTATTTACACATGTACGTATGTATGTATGAATGCTGATCATATGCGGACAGAGAGCGTCCACGAGCTGAGAGCATTGTGGATTCTGTGAGCGTGAGAGTAAGTTGCACAGTTGCTACATATGCATACTGTGCAATGGTGCGAGCAGTGCAGAGCAGGTAAGCTTCTTGTGTATTCTAAGCTTCTGTTGTGTTAGTGTGAAGCTGGTTCAGTCTAGACGCTTGCTGAAACAAAGTCAGATTATACACATAAATACAGAAGTGGTGGCTACAAGAATTTTCTTGATTGCAATAATAACTACAATTAATAACCTTTAAGCTGAAGAGTGAGAGCAACGCGAATCTTTTATACTAATGCAGCGGATCATAAAAAAAGACAGACAGTGTCCACAATTGTGCGCTTTGTGGATTCTATGAGCGTGAGAGTTGTGGACTGAGCGTTGCATTCATCTATGTGTGAAAGTGTGAGCAGCAGTGTTTTTTTTGTGTAATTTAAACTGTTGTTGTGTTAGTGTGAAGCCAGTTTAGATGCATGCATACATACATATATATGGTTGCCAAAGATGTGTAAAAGTTAGCATAAAGCTATGTGTTAATAATAAATAATAAAATAAAATAAAATTTTGTGTCCGAACATGAAAATGACATTCCATAAAATGCATTCCGCAAATGGAGAGTGAGTGAGAGCGAGAGAGAGAGAGGGCGCGAGGAAAAAACGAAGAGGACAAAGTGTGATATTTTTGACATTATCTATAATTGGTAAGCGATAATCAGTTTTTCATCAATTATGCTCAATACATAATTAATTTATTAAGTGTTTTATAATAACTGCTGATGAAGCAACTCACACAACTTATAATGCAAAGCAATAAAATTAACATACCGTTGAAAGGCGTTTCCATGCACAACTCAAGCAGGGGTTGAGGAAGAGTGTCTGAGAATTTGAAATGTCTTCAGCGCCTTTTCAAGTGCGTGACATTAACAGTTGAATGCAATATTGAAAATGGCATGAATGAATAAAGGCCACCAAAAGTGGGGGAGTGAAAAAAAGGAGAGATACTGAGAGGGAAAGAGAATAAGAAAGAAGACACTCGTGATGTAAGTTCTTCGCGGCTGCAACTCATCATCAACGTCATTTGCAAAGTTCGCGTTGAAATATTTAATACCCTGTAGCCCAACTAAAAGCTGGGTATATTATGCGTAGGCTATATACAAACGAATAAATTTTGATAATTATATTTTTAGCTGTACATTATATTTGCAGTTTAAATTTTTCATTTGCTTTATCGAAGTTCGACTTCTGTAGGATATTTATTAGTGGATCTGTTAGGATACCATTAAATTTCCACTTGTTTTCTTCTTGCTGCCGTCGGCATCAACGAGTGCAACAACAGCAACAATCAGGCGACAGCTTCAGTTACTTTTAGTGGCATGCTCCATGCCCCACACCCCGTGTCCCGCCCCATGTCATCATGCCCGCCATCTGTGGTAGCGTCTCCCCCTTGCCTTCTTGTCCTGCCACGTCCTGTCGCGTCCTGCATAAGTGCCGAGTGCTTGCCGCAAATAAATTTGATTTGCATGTGCAAATGAACGTGGAATTGAATTTTCTTATGCATGAAATGTGCGCATAATTGGTCTATGGAACACTCACACTAACACAGACGCACACATGCACACAAAGGCATTCTAACGGTAGATAGACTGACAGACATGTAGTAGAAGAGAAGCCGAAAGCTGTTTAGCCTTTTACCACTTAGACGAGTGCCCCAGTTGTGGCATTGCTCGTAATTGCGTAATATACACAATTCAATTCCATTTCAGAAATATTGGTTTTGGAAAATTAAGGTATCTTGAAATAGTTGAATACTATGACTTGGAGGTCTGGAAGTACCCAAATAGCTATAAAAATATCATTGTATGTACTGGTATATTGATAATAATGTTGAACTATTTGTTTATATTGTTTAAAAAATTATAAAATAAAATTAATGTATAGATATTACTATATGCATTATATATTTTTGTAAATACTACATTACTGAAAGTTAATATTATATTACTATCAAAAGTTGGTAAGTACGTTAAGTGATTCATATATGAGTAGGAACATTATTCTCATCTAATGGAAAGGAATATAATTATCGTCAAATACTAAAAATCTTAACTACTTATACATATATTTGAGAAAGTTGTTATCATAAATAATTTTTTTAAACTTTTTGAGCATTAAAAGCATAAATGAGTTTGTAAAATAATGTAAAATAATGTAGAATATAAATTAAATTAAATTACTCGGCTGTCATATACCCTATTTTAAAACATTCGTAGAGCACAGCTGTAATTTAAGTTATACCATAAATAAAATAAAAAATGTCCAGCAATTTTTTTTTTTATTTTTTCAAATATTTAGCATATTTTAGTAGATTCAACATTAGAGTTTCAAACAAATTTTAATTCGTATGCTAGCTGACAGTGACTGACTAGAAAATATCCTATATATAGTATGTTTGTATGTCGCATCTGTTCATGAAGGATTAAGTGGATGTCATTAAATTATACAACACTGGGAATAGAACATCTTTATTTAATTATACTGCAAACACAATGAATCAAGTGTCAAGTGTGTTTGACAGTCATTATTTGCAACTTAAGAGGATGTTAAGTAGCCCGAGGAACATAATATATAATGTCCATCGTACTGCTGCTGCTGCTGCACAGTGTACAGTGCACAGAGCACTGAGCACTCGACAGACTTGTGGAAATATAATGCCCATTGTAGAGGCGTAGCTTGAATAATTAAAAATACAATATTGTAGTGCAAACAGTTGGGCAGAATGTAGAGCGTTTTGGCTGTGGCTAACTGTTGGCATCCACCCAGGCTGCACTTAGCCAAAGATATCCACTTACAGGACTCAACAGCTCCCGCATAGCCAAGCCAGCAAGCAGCCAACTAACACTGACGACTGACAGTGGAAATCCTGACAAGCTGTGCAAACAATCGAAGCAAAAGGCATGACAAAAATGCAGCCCGTACAGTGATTCCTCTGCAGGCGAACGTGAACGCTACGTGCAGATGCGCTCGCTTATAGGTCAGACAAGCCAAAAGCCCAACAACAGCCCAGAAATGAGACGGACATGTGGGTGGCTGGAGTGGTTGAAATGGCTTTAACTCTAACCAGAGATGACAGCGTGACAATAAAGGAGAAAGTACACGATATTAATGAAATTTACGCTGGCAGTTAGTGATTATATTTTACTATGATGTTTGTTGGATACATTATGTATGGTATACAAATCGTGCTTTGATGTATGAGTAAATAAATATACTTACGTTCTATATATCTATATATTCAATAAAAATTTACGTATATGTATGTTTTATATACAAAACATATGAAAAGTTGTACATATATAAATAATATATATACCAATATATATGTATATATAATATGATTAATTTTTATGATATAAATACAACATGATTTAATTTATTTATTATATGTAAGTGATAAAATTTAGCTGTAAGATAGGACCATAAAATAGAAGTTGCAAAGGCCTTTATAATTTATGTTGCCTGAAATATATTCTCAAGCAAATACAACAGTCCAGCAATACAACAACACTCAAGCAATATGATTAAAAATAAATACAATTTAATACAATTTTTATAAATGTATATTTGAGTATTTTATATTATTTTAATATAAATTCGCAGCTCGAAAGATCCATAAAACAACAAACCTTCCCATTATATTGCTTAAAAAAAAAAAAAAAAAAAAAAAAAAATTATAGTTTAATAATATTAAATAATGTTGTATTTAAATCGATTTTTATGTAGAAAAATATTTTCCTATTCCTATTAATATTCTTTAAAAAAATACACTTATATTCTATATGCTATATTTGCATTATAGCATATATAAATATTACTAATAATAAAATAATCATTTATTTAACACTTTAATTATTATGGAATGTATAGAAAAATAAATAATTAGAGTATATTTTTCTGCGAATTTCGAGGACTCATGTGACCTCTAATGGCTTCTATTGTTATTCAATCAGCTACGATTCAGCAATATTTTCTATTTAGCTGCAGAGAATGTGAACTGTTATCGTTCACTTGGTATTTATCTGTCATCTGTTATCTGGCATCTGCCATCGCTAGCTGAAGGGCATTTCGGTTCGTGAGCGCAAAGGCGACATCGTCATTGTCAACGCTTTTTGGCTTTGTTTTGCTCTCTTTGGCGACGTACTGCTACGGCAACCGTTAGCATTTCCATTCCCCATTTGGCCATTACGCCCCTCTCTTCGTTACTGTTACTGTTTTATTTATTGTTTGCGCTCATTTGAGTCAATTACGACAAACGGAGATTGTTAATTGTTTTGCTGCTCCTGCTGCTGCTGCTGCAGCGGCCGCCGCTCAAGTCCAAGACAAACAAGTCACATCCTGTCCAGTAGGCAATGGGGCAGCACTTGGTGGACCGGTGGGTGGGTGCGGCGTAGGTCGTTGGGCTGGAGATGCGCACTCCATTTTGTTTTCTAGTATTTATTCGTTTGCCTTTGTTTCGCTGCTGATGCTGCTGCGGCTGCTGCTGCTGCTGCTGCTGCTGCTTATTGTTTGGCTTTTGGTCTCTGTTGGCTTTTGTTTGTTTGCTTTTGGCCAATAAACGGTGTCTCTCCTCGCCCGCTCGCTTCTCCTCACGCTGCTCGTCCCGGCTCTGATCTACAGCGCGTTTAATGGCGCGTTGAATGTTACATTTGCTCAACGTCTACCCCTACATCGACACAGTCACACCGCCACCGCCCCCCCACCCTCTTTCTCACCCTCCAGAGAGTCACCTTCTCGTGCACGTTTCAACTGTTTTTCTTGCTGCTCGACTTGTTGTCCGTGTCTCTTGCGTAAACTTTAATTGGCTGTCAGTTCATTGAGGTAAGTTTTAATTAATTTTTTTTCGACCATGTTTAATGTGTGCGTGTGTGGGCTTGTGGAGGTATCTTTATCACAAATGGCAGCTTCTGCTATAACCAAACTCTGCTATATGAAAACTCACCAGCAGCAGCAGCAGCAGTCCGAGCGGCTAAGTGGTGCGTTAAGCTAACCACTCAAATGCTTTGCTAATTGTTTTGCCAACATTTTCGGACTTCTACTTAAAGGTATGTCAATCTTTGGAAAATTACATTTCTTCCTGCATGGGTCGTGCACACATTTACTTAATGGCAGTTTCATTTATAATTAACTTGTAAATTCGAAATGATTTCTTTAAATTTTTAATTAAGGTTTTTAAGGTAAGCTCAATTAGTTATTATAGATTAATTCGCCTATCAAATAATATACCAAATCAAGAACAGATTTCAAAAATACGTATATTTTTGTCGTTAAATTATAATACGTTTTACAACACGGGGATTTTGCATTACATTTTTGTTTTTCAGTTTTACTTTCTTTCGGTTTTTTTTTGTCACAGGTTATTAGCAGATATGCTGCAGTCGGCTTAAACACTTCTAAATGCATTACGTCACAGTTTAACATAGTAGATTTTGTCAATATGTATACACTCACATACATATACATATGTAGCTCCAAAATTTTTTGTTTTTTTTTTTTTTTTAACAAACAAGATGAGTTTAGAATTGATGGTACGCCATATTTGTCATGAATATTTAATTACTCCAACCGTGGAATTTGTCTGGATCCTACAAGGATATACGGAATATATAATATAATATTGAAAGCATTTTCTCGTTGTCCACTTACCAATTTGCCACATTTTCTTAACTCTCTCCCTTTGATGGGCCAGAAGTCTGTGCTCTTTAAGTTCAGTTGGCTTTATTTCGCCATACTTATAGCTATCTGGCGGCCTTAACACCTTGGCAGCATTGCGACTACGTCTGGTCGCCAAATAATCATCTAACTCAGGTAGCTCATCCACATCAGAATCGATCTGCCTGCGCTTTTGGAGTTTCCTATGCCAGGTTTTCACACTGTCATCCGTTGAATCATCTTTCGCCTCTGGTCTATAACGCCGCGATGGGTAATCGTCACTGGTTGTCATCATATCAGCACTGACTGTTTCATTTGTATCATCTGTATCTTGAGCCATGATACCTTTGAGTTTTTTCGAAAATTCCGGAATCTGTTTCTTAACATCATAAATTAACGTTCGTAGCATATGACGTCTCTTTAGATAATGATCCTTCAATATTTCATTAGATTGCCGTATACGCTCGGCAGCCAATTGGTTCTCAAATTGTCGTCCATGAAATGGAACGCCATTTCGTGAATTTTCCTCATTCACCTGTCTGGTCGCTGAAGTTTTACTTAAGACATTCGAGTAATTTGGTGCGTTATTTTTTTTCTGCGCATGCCTCTTCAGCTGATTATACGAGGTGACGTTGCGATGTGGAGCCCAACCTAGAGTTAAAGTGTCTTAAATATGTATATGTATTTATATATCTGCATCTCTTTCAGTTAGCTACATGAACTGACCTCTTGGGAACCTCTTGGTAAATCCAAACAAATTCAAACTATTAATTTTATTAATATTTTTTACAGCCATGGTAAGTTTCTACGGCTACACTAGTTACTATGCAATTTATGTATGAACAATTTGTTGTCTGACTGAATTGAAAATTTCTACAATGAATATGTGTACATCAATCAATTTTTGCTAACTACGCCTACTGTTCTGGAAATAAATAATTTAGAGTTGGTACCTATTCCAAAGCTTAAGAATCGAATTTGTACATATTTCATCCATTAATTTTCTTTCGATGGCCAGTGAATGGGTATTTTCTGCGAGCACTCAAAAAATTACGTGTATTGCCTCACTTAATGTCGACCGATGGGACGACACACGTTGCGCTTCATTAGCGAAATATCTCCTAATAACGTCTAATGTCTATTAAGTAGACTCAAAACACAGAAGTGCATTAAGTATTTTGTAATATTTAATGTTTCATCTAAAAAGGTCGATTCACCGCAGTTGGCAAGACTTCAATAATCCTCAACCGACCATCATCATTGTCATCATCATCATTGTCTCGCTTTTGTTGTTGTTGTTGTTTTAGTAGCATGTCCTGGTATTGCACCCGAAACGTGCTGCTGTTGGTTGGTCCTACCTGAAGCGACTCGTTTAGAAAAATTGCTCACGCACGGGTTCGTTTTGGATAGGTGAGCAGTTGGGCAATTGAGCAGGTGGGTAGGATTTTAAGTGCCGGACAGTTTTATGCTGTGGCTATCGTATCCTCTGCTGTTGTTTACCATTTACCGTTCAACATTCTCCACTTTATGTATCGTTCGTCGTCTAAGCGCATTAAAAGTTTTCTCTGCTTTTCTTTTCTTTTCGTATTTTTTTTTGTCTTCCTTCTTCTTCTTCTTTTTCTGTACCGACGATTTGCTTTATTTCGTGCACTTTATTGAAAGCACATCACGTAGTGCACCTGATTTGCTGACAATCCTTGAACATTCTAAATAGGCGGTCCGGCACAGGCTTAAGACTGGACTCAAAGCATCTACGCGAGCGGCATACGAAATTTATGGAACATTTTGTGGCAACTCCTTTTTAATTAAGATTAATTGCTTACGCTGTTCAATAATTTCACACGCCTTCTGAAATATCTCAAAAGTATTTTATTCGCGGACCGCAAACATCAATTACCGCGACTCCAAAGATGGCGAATATTTTGTAGAAGTCATTTTAAACTCATTGCCAATGATATTAATAATGATTACCCCATTGAAAACGGAAATACCGGATACATTAATGTTATGTCAATGTAACAGGTTAAAAGAGCCGCTTTTAACATTGTATTTATTTAGTGTTAGCGAGAAGTAAAACGGGATGTTGCACAAATCGTTTAGATGTTGATAAAGTTTGAATAAGAAAACCATATAGCTAAAATGGAAATCAAAATGCATTAAAGGCTTTGGTATATTATTCTTACAATCATTTGACAAATCTCTGTTGAATGTGCAAAAAAAAAACAAATGATAATCTCACATTGTATGATTCAAGATCTCAGAAAAATATTGGCGATGCTGAAATACCGACGTGCCAAAGTTTCATCTTGAGTTTTGGTAATTATTAAACTTTAATTCCAACAGGAACCTCATTGAAATCCAATATGTATATAGTTTAAAATAATTTGTAGCCTTACATATGATTTCAAATGAAAGTTTTTCTCAGTAATACATACATTACATATACAATATATTTATTGCATACAATTTATGCATATGTATATGAGGCTCAACTTGAGTTTGATCCAACCTGGTTTCGTTTTAATCGACTGGCCGTAGCTTAGCACATGCTTGGCCTGGCACCTGCTTATTGAACAGCAATCAACAAGCTACTGCAGTTCACTGGAATGCCTTCATCAGCCAAGTGCTTTTGTTGACCCTGTTGTAGCAACGCTGTGAACGTCAAACAAAGCTGAGCATCATTTTGGCTAATTGGTTTGCTACATCCTTCAGGTGTGATACACACTGGGTATATAAGTGTGTGGGTTTGTAGACCTATGCTGATATGATTCGAGTAGATTTTAATATTAATTTACCCTATTTATAATTTAATACCCTATTTCTGCTTAATTCGGATTTCTAAGTTGAGTTGCTAAATATATATACTGAAATGATTTAAAAGGAATGACAATGGAAAATAAATCTGAATAGTTATGAATTATTTTGTATTTATTATTCAAACAGTTGAGAATTTTTAGTTATATGTCCATATATATTCATTTAGCATTGTTCAAGTCCAAGTCCAAGTGGTACGCGGGCATCTACACATATGATTGTGTATAAGTGTATCTTCGTGGCAATGTGTGAAGACTCCCCCAGCCTCCTGCATTATCATGGCCAACCGCAGCATTGTGAGCAGCACGTGGTACAGCAAGGGCTGCAGCAAGCGTTGCAACACGGACTGCATGAACACATATAGATGGAACTGCTGCAGGGGCTGCAACACAAGCTGCAGCACGAACTGGAACACGGACTGCAACACTGCCTGCAGCAGGAGTCGAAACAAGGAGATCACATCTTGGCTAGAAACCATAAAATTAAATTAGAGCTTTAATTATATAAAGGCGCACGCATATTACAAAACTTACCCGTCGAGGTACCACTACACATAACTAGATACGGCATATTTGCTATCGAATTGTGCGAGTATTGATTCGAGCGTTAAAACATCTCTGCCGGTTTCACACAAATACGATCTCACAAATGTTTAACTACACCAAAGACTAAAACCTGCGAGAGTCGTTAGCATAGTTTATTCAAATATATTTTATATTTATATTTATTGAATTACTTACATGCTTACGGACAAACGAAAAGTATCACACAAACACATACGTACATGTAGATGTTTATGGAGCGGCAGTCCAAATAATTCTGTTTGAAATTTGTTGTGCTATGCCAAATAGCTGAAAACCTCATGTCAAGGCTTGCTTATCACATGATTTTCTGTGTATACTTACACGAGTATGGAAATTAATTTTCTTTGCTAAAATAAAGCACATATTTTCTGACAGCAGAAATATATAGCCAAGACGCGTTTCTATATTAAGCTGATAAATACCTAATTATCTGGACAATGCACAATAAACGGAAAATGACATTCCACATTCAGACATCCTCAACTACTACGATACCTTCAACTACTACGACATTGCTGCTTCTTCTGAAACCACCCGCAATGCCATCTCCTCCGAAAATTTTCTTTCAAGTTTTACCGTCCCCTCTTGCATTTCCAGCATTACCAAATTCACCGACTTTATCGTTACCATCACCTCCTGGTCTACCAGAACCTACCTCTTTTCTTATTCCTCCTGCTCTACCAAGCCATCCTAGTGTATAAATTATTATCCCTCGCAAATTACCAAGTTCACCCCATCCGATTACATCATTTTCAAAAATTTCTATCGGCGTATCGGTGGCAAAAGCCAAATCAACCCGAGCTAACAATTAAACCCACTCTTTCTGCACTGCAACTCCCAGGATTTCCTCCGCCCCGGCCCCTTTTCCCAGTCCATTTGGCTTACAATAGAAGTCAATATGGATTCTAACTTCAAGAATGAACACGCTGTAAACGGTGACAAATATCAAATCACTTTCTCATTTACTTAATTAAAATTTAACTGTATTTTCATAATTAGAATTAAATCATTTGTAGTTATCAATAATTCCTCGACGCTGTTCTGAAAAGAACGCTAACAAGAAGGGCCGCAGCTGCCACAGCAAGATCCACAAGGTGCATAACAAGGTGATCGGCCACATGGACCACAGGGGCCACATGGCCCGCAACAGGCGCCAAAGCAGGGCCCACAACAGGGCTCACAGCATGGCCGTCGAATTGGTATAAGAGTGCAACCACCGCCGCAACACATCTTGTATTATTAGTATTAGATCAAGCTCCTCGAGGAATCAGAAATGGATACTATCTGTGGATATGTTGTCGATTTCTCGCTGTCAATCAGTCGCAGGGTAATGATCCTCCACTAACTCACAGCAGTTAATATTAATGACCCCTATAGGGCGATAAAAACGGGAATCAATTTTAACATAGTTTTATTTTAATGCATGTATATACTTACATGATTACAAAACAGTTACAAGGAATTTACAAATATCGTGCTGATGTGTTTCATGTATAAACCTGGGAATACGAATGAGGAAATGTGTAAATTTTCCTGTACCTTGAAAATTGAATGTACTTAGGCCTACTATGACTATCTTGTATATATTTATTTTGTAATGCAATATATATATATAAAATAATAGCAAGCAAGAAAGCTTTACTTGAGACTGCTCTTTTACGAGATCCCTTGAGCCCTTGATATTTCAATAATTCTCCGCTTCTTTTCCGCTTACCCAAGAAACAATATATTCACACAGACTCTAGCACAGGCAGACGTATACGCAACGGCTTAGTAGGGGAACCTATTAACTTTTTTGTATATGGA
>NW_022046096.1:60972-83101 GCF_001654015.2 Drosophila navojoa | reverse complement strand
GATACAGATACAGATACAGATACAGATACAGATACAGATACAGATACAGATACACTGTTTAATTTGTACAGGGAATCTTTTAGTCGCACACTCTCGGTTATCGCACTTTTACTTGTTTCAATTTTTAGAAGATTTTAGCAAGGTTACGCCTAGTTCCAGTCTCAGTCTCAGTTCAAGTCCCAGTCCAAGTCTCAGTCTCAGTCGCAGTCCGAGTCAGACGTTGTGTCAAAGACGCATAATTATGGGTTACCGGGCAGTTCGGAAAAAAATAAACCGAACGAATGTAGAACGAAGAAGCGAGCAACAGAGAGAAAAAAGATAATTTATATGAAAGATGAGCACAGACAAGTTGTTGTTTGTTTGTTAGGGGCCCACGGTTGTGAAAGAGGTCGAGAGCATTTTGGAGCTGATGTTAATGTTGCTTGAGGTCAGACATTGCGCAATGATGAATTATTTGTAGACTGTAACGGGTAACGAAGTCGGGTCTGAGGCATCCAGGAGTCTGGCGCGGCGACTGCCTCGCCAACCGCATGACAAACAGGTGTCAAAAGGTTGCTGGAGGCTGCCCGTGTTTGCCTCTCCTTACCTAAGCCTGTGCCTGCAACATTCGCACGCAGTTTCTCTATTCCGTTGCTGGGCTGCGTTTTTCTAATCAAGCCGGACGGCTGTTCGGCTGGCCGGCCTAATTGCCGGCAGGACCGGTATCAGACTTCGCTCCTGACAAGGACCATCTCTACAAACATTTATTAAATTTGAATGCCCAATCATGGGCGTTGTCCAAACTGGAGCAAGTTGAATTTAATTCATTACAAAAATTATTTCTTGCTGGCAGCCCAACAATTTATCATAGGCCGATTGAAGACGGCTTCAGTGCATTCTTCTACAGTTGCACGTCCCGTTGCTACCTCCTGGACGTCGGACTAGCCTAATTAAACGAGACAGCAGCAAGAGCAGCCCGAACAGCAGTAGCAGTCAGTGCCAACTGGGAATGAATGGTTCCTAGTCTCCTTTTGAGCCGCAAAGCTGAAAGCCGAAAGCCGAAATTTGGGTTTGCGACCTGCACTTGCATGTAATTAGTGCAATTGCTGAATGAATTACCCGTGCAGTTTCTGGAATTTCGTCCTGATGCGATATGTTCGCCTCCTTTGAAGGTGCATTGTAGTGGTGCACCTACACACAGAAGGAAAAAAACTATTTGTAACTCTGGTGCCTTGATAAATGACAAGTTCTAAACAGCTGTAAGTAATTGGTGCACTAGAGCTACCTAATGAATCGTCGGTCTAACCAAAGAGCACAATTCATTTGCGACTCCTGCATTGTTGTTGTTGCTGCTGTCTTGGTGCAATTAAATACATAAAGTGCGATGAGTCTAGTCTTGGATACTTAAAAATCTTCTATTCATGAAAAGAGTGCTCTTGTTGGAACTGTCCGTACAACAGATATCGTGGAGGCTGCAAAGGATCCTATTATTTCAATCATTCTCAGCTTCTCGATCTGTGAAATATACAAAACTTTTGTATTGAATATAGAAAAAATGGGATGTTTCCATATATTGTGCTGTACCTAAAAATAAAACAAGTTACAATATCGATTTTTATCGATAATAAGCCAAACGCGATTAGCTATAGAACAAAAGTGTTACTGAATATACAGATTATAATTCCTTACTTCCTGTGAGATACAAGATCGCTGCTTATATATATATATATATACAGATATTCACAAAACCTATATACCCCGAATTCCCATTTTCAATAAAGGGGTGTAAAATGTAAAGTTGTTAACAACAGTCAAAGCGCTTTGACGAATGGATCTATGCACACACGTTTTATATGTATATACTATGAATAATCACAGCTCAGGTCACACTTTTACCTGCGCAAATTGAATATATATTTTGTAGCGCATCTAATCGCTAATTGTTAACTCGTAACGCCATCTACATATACATAGATATTTATATAGCTTTTGTCAAATAACTTAGTGGCAAACGCTTTAGAGTGAAATATGGCAACTCGTGCTTTCTGTTAGCGGCAATTTATGTGTGGGCAGTCGGTGGGCGTGGCTGTTGTTGGCTTGTGAGAACATTTTTCCAGTTGATCAAATAGAGGTCAGCTAAACAATTGAGATGCGCTGGACGCTTCGGCTATGGCTGCGGCTGTAAATCTTGAAATGGCCGCCATAATCCGAAGGCGATGCGTGACAGGCCGAGCCGAAGTTGGTTAGAAATTTGGAACAGCGTTTGGCGGCGTCGGCTGCGGTTGCGGCTGTGGCTAAGCAGACACAGGGGAAAAAAATAATTCACAAATTATGCGAATTAAATTTTTAATAATTCTCATGGCAGCGCTAAATAAATGAGCGCGAAAGGTAAATGCAAGCAAAAATGCCTCAACTCCGGACTCGACAAAAGCCCCAAACGGCTGCATCGTCGGCTCTCGCGCCTGACCATCCGTCCTTCCGTGCGACCGCCCGCTCCTCTTTAGTTTGTCGTTTGTCTGGCCCAATGTGGCCAAAGAGTGGGATGATACAAAATATTTAACGCGTCAGGCATATCTGGCCATGAAGCTGCGGCAGCTAGTCAGCCGAGCTGAGCCGAGGCAGTCGTTCCGTCAGTCCGTCCGTCTGCCCGTGGGCCACAGTAACTTGCGCAGAACTCAAGTCAAAATCATCAAAGTCAAATCATCAAGTCGCAGTCATCGTGCCTCAGAGCACTGACTGCTTTCCATCGCGCTCAAATTCAGGCAGGTGGTGTGTTGGCAGGCACTGATAAATGTCGACTTAGCCATATTGATATTGCAGACGAGGTGCCAAGTAACCAGCGGAAAAGACTTTGGCTTTTGAGCTTTTGAGCTTTGGCATTTGGCTGTTCCGAGAGTTCTGAAAGGCATTACGAAGCATTTTAAAGTAAAATTAAAATACTACGAGTTATAGTAACCATATGTACATACATATATATTTATATATACTATATATGTAGTATAGAATCACCCATTGCTGATACTAGTTGCTGTATATAAGTCCATTCTACGTTTGTATACCTAGTCTGTCTTCCTGATCTTAAGACTACAACCATATGGTAGTAGTCTTTTCTGAGTCGAGACTATCTTTTCCAGAGCGTAATGCATTTAAAATTTTACATTTAAGTTAGGTAGACGGCATAGAGAATCGATAAAAATCGATATTTATCAATAAATAAAAAGTCATAGATGAATTGAATATTTATTTATAGTCTACATAACCGATTCTAAAGTACAAGAAATTTCTCAAACAGCGTTTCAAAATTGTGTTTCTTAAGTAGTGAGAGAGATGAAAGAGTTTAAAGTGAATTCTGCACAAAAAATAAATAAATAAATAAAACATTTACATAGGACTCTCATATAGCTTGGAGCCAGCTAATGAAATGCTTACAAGCCATTTAGGCTATCCGGAAGACTGAATGCAATCACAAACGGATCGCTCGCCGGTTAACCGTTAAGGGGGAAGGAACTACAAAGTGTATTTTGTTAACAAAGTGTAATTAAGCTTGACGCTAATTAAAAGTCCAACAAAATAGAAATGATTTCAGTTAGGCTGCCATTCCGTTCGTACTCGCACTGGCACTTTCCTTTGCTCTCTTCTCTCTCTCTCTCTCTCTCTCTCTCTCTAACTCGCCCTCTCACTCACTCTGACACGTGCTCTAATTTCAGACTGCGGCTGGGAACTTGTCAAAGAGCTGTCACAACAAGTCAGATTGTTTGGTGGGCTCGATGCTGTGCCTGGTATTGCTCTTTTTACTCGGCTGCTGTGACATTTTTATTAGCTGCCAAAGGGGTTGGCGCTGCCGCTCGGCATTTTGATAGGCGGCCCGACAACTCGAGCTCGTCTCCGCAATACTGCTGACAGTGTAATAAAAATTAATTGAGTAGCTGCAGCTTAGCGAAGCATCACATCTAGCTGCTCCTTGCAGCAGTTGTTGTTTGACTGTGCCCCAACTCCGTCCACCCACGCGGCAGCCCCAGCCAGAGCGAGCTACCCCCCGGTAAGGGCCCGTTTAATCCGCAAAGTCTGGCTGATGTTTGTTGTTAGACCCGCTTGTTTGTTTATTGCACGATGGTGGTTGAGTTGTCACCCCCGCTCCCCGTCCGCCGCCCACACCTCTGGTTAGCTGGCAGCCCACAACAATCAACATTGCCGTCCTCCTTCTTGTACGGCTCCCCCTTTAATGCGTGCATTTCTCTGAGTGTTGTTGTTGTCAACGGCAAAGGCCACGCCTTTTTTGCGTTAATTTCAATGGGGAAAATTGCTGCACTATTCCCACAACAGGCACCAAGCCCAGCCAAACGTAAGCCCAACCTAAAGCAGCCCAACCCAACTAAAACCAGGCCAATCCAAAACCCAATCCATGCACATCCAGAGCTTTTCCCCTCGCTCTCTCTCTCTCATCTTTACTCTCACTCTCACTCTCACTCTCGCTCCGGCTCCGCTTTTGCTCCCTCCACCCCCTCTCAACTTTTTGTAGCGTTTTATTTGTTACGCTTTTTCTTTTCTTCTTCTTTTCCCTTGTCTTTTTTGTCATTTTCATCGCTGTCGTCTGTTTATTTCATTACTTGATTTTTATATGCTGCATACATATACATATTTGATTTTACACTTGGAGCTCTAACGATCCTATAAAGTATATCTAGTTATTGCATCCTAAGTACAGTAGACGATTCAGTCAATCGAGCTCACTTGGATAAATATTTGTACGTAGGTCCATGGTGTATATAGAAATCTTGTTCTTGAAAGCGTCTTCTTCCATGCTGCGCATACATTGGGTCAAAATGTTTAGAGATGGAACCAGTGTAAAATTCGCTGTATTAATAAAGACCATCTTTTATTATAACATATGTCTCAGGATAATAGGTACACTTACCTACATATATTTTTTACTATACTTTATATATACATATAAATGCTGAGCTATAGAGAGTTAGATAAACTTTAATATATTTATATATACATATTTTGATTAGAAAAGGAATTTATAAATAAAATAAATAGAAATAACGAGTTCTCGGAAATAGATATACTTATGTGAAGAAATGGATATATATCTAGTGTGAAACATTTTCAGTGTATCGAAAATTTTATTTTCGATAACAAAAGCTCCCTGGAAGCTTGCAGGTACACTCAGTGCAAATGCAAAACTTAAAGAAATGTTGAGAATGACAAACTGAAAGAGTGCTGAATATAGAACGGATGTCTTTGGAATTCTTAAATAGTTGGGGTCTTTCGTAGTGTCCAGTCCAATTTGAACGCCACCCAGGACCGATTTTTCTTTCCTTTCTTTTTCTTATTCTTTTTCTGTTGCTGTTTCGTTTTTGTTTTTGTTTAAGTTAATTTGTCCGCATACGTTGGTATTAAATTTATCATCTGTATAACAATTTTTGTGCTGCCTGATTACATGACAAGATAATGCCTAAGATATATGCGCCTTGTCAGACAACAAATGCAAGCTGCAAAGCAACATGCAACAACAAAAGCAACAAACAAGATTACAAAACACAATGCAAAAAGAGAAATACATAAAATACTAATAAAAATAATTTCAGCACTAAAAATTGTTGGTGCAGCAGGAAAAAGAAACAACAGAAGTCTCATTGCACTCTTCAAAGGTGCTCGACTAACAGATACTCTCTTATAGATTATCTTATAACAGATTATCTTATATAGATTCATGTGCATTTTCATACTATTTATTGAATTTCGTTATATTTTTTATATCGGTGCCAAATCTAAGCACTACCCTCTAAGCCGTTCTTCAAATACTGAAGACCTTTGCAATGGCAAAAATATACATGTTACCATATCGTAATCGAGCAGTTTCGGCTAAACTTGTCTTACTTGTATTATACATACATCTGCTTAACATAAGCCCACCATTAGCGTTAAATGTCGCGTGAAATATTGAAAAATCAAATAATTATATATCCAATATATGTAAGAGATAGGTAAAATTACATTACCTGTCCTCCAAAATAGAAATATTTTTGCTTAAGTGGTCCGGTAGCCACTGTATATACATAGGCTACATCCGTTGGCAGAGCATCAGTATACCACTTTCCTGGGTACAGGGTACAAAAATGTATGCGGCTGGACGGACGGTGCCGCGTTCCGCCGAAGCTGACCAAGTTGGTAACGGCGGCGAAAAAAAAAAAAAACAACCACAAAAAAATTTATTAATTCACAATAATAAATTTTAGTGTCTTTCGTTTTCGATTTGTATCGAATGATAATTACAGGTTGCGCTGTAAGAAGAAAAATGCTTCAGTTGCCGTTCCCAAGCCGAGTTAGGTGCTCGCGCCTGCCTTCGGAACTCCAGCTCTGCGCCTCTGCAGCTCGCCGGATCTGCAGCGCCACGCTCTAGTCCTGGTTTCGGCTTTGCCGACTTTTTGGCGCTGCTGAGCACAATAATTAATTGTGCGGATGAGGCCATATGAAACAGCTGTGTGTAAGTTCGAGAGCGTTCCGCTGCTGTCTTGAATGGAATCACTTCAAGTTATGTCGCCCTAGAAGAGCGACTCCCAATGAGTGCATGAAGCATACTGAAGTATAGTATTCAGAATCAGAATCAGAATCAAAATCAGAGTAAGAGTCAGAGTCAAAGTTGGGCATGTTTCTAGCAGAGCTTAAAGATCTATAAAGCGCTAATTTAATTCGTTGATTGCGTTTCTGCTAATTGAATCACTTTTCATACACATAAATATTAAACTGCTCCGAGCAGTCACCTGAATGAATATTCGCATTTCTTGCTCGATTTGATTTATATTGATTTATTGTCGTCACACTCAATTGCATTCATTTAGCTTTGTCAACTGGCACGCTATAATTATGGTTTATTATGCAATTAAAATGCGACGCCGAGGCCGAATAAGCACAAATTCTGGTCGTGGCTGTAAGGGGCGTTAGGCTCGAAAGCTAGGAGCCATCAAATCGATGGCGCTTCGAAAATATAGAGACAGAGGCAGAGAGAGAGAGTAAAGCAAAAATCAGAGCCGAGCCAAGAGAAAGACGCGTGGAAGTGGAGAGAGGGGAGAATGAAAGAGTTGATATAAAGTCAGTAGCGACCAGGCTGATTGACTGGTTAAGCATTAAGTCTAATTATGATAATTTTGCTAAGCGCCTCGAGCTGCAATCGATCAATTATAAGGCACAGAGGTGAGAGGTGCATCTCTCTCGCTTGGGTATCCTGTCTGCGGTCTTCCTGTGGCCGCCCAGCCGACGCGCAGTTGATTTAAACAATTTACACATTCGACATTTCGTCAACATGTTGCTCAACATCTCATCAAAACAATATAAAAATAATAAATAACAATAATTAAGTGCAATGAAGCCGCAACGGCAGAGGCAGACGTAGTGGTAGAGGCAGAGGTAGAGGCAGAGGCAGAGACAGGGGCAGAAGCAGAGGCAAAGGCAACGGCAAAGGTGGCTCACGTAGCTGCAAGCACATGGAGTGCCAAGTGATGGGCAGGAGCAGCGCTGCGAGTAGTTCCTTGGGGTGTGCGTCAGCCAAAGTACTGCAAGTATGTATATGTATGTATACATTGCCGGCCCCTGCAAGTTGGCACCCTTTTCAGCGTAAACACAGGTTTTGGACCATGGCAGCAGAAGCAGCAGCAACCGCAGCCAGCCGGCAGTAACACCCTCAACTTGCCACAGTCGGCGTCAGAGTCAGAGTCAGAGTCAGAGCCAGAGTCAAGCACCAGCGAGAGTGTGTAATCAAGGTAGGTAGTCATTATATAGTAAACTCCACGGTCTTAGCCCGGGATTAATGTAGAGCTTTATACGATTTGCTGGCACTGATGCGCTGATTTAAATAGCTCAATTAGTTAAATAATATTTCAACTAACTGCAAGCTCAGATTAATTGTACTTAACAGTTAAAGAGTTATTATAATACGATGCGGGACACGCCATATTTAATACAATTTCTAAATATCGACATGAAATGATGGAAGGATTTTGCTATTAATATTATATTATATAGGCTTTATATTATAACTTAATTATCATGTTTTTTTTTAGCTTTGAAACTTTGGACGATATAGATTTATGGATGTATTTACGATATACTTTTGATTTTCATCTGATCATGTGATTGACAATGGAAATAGTAAAGTTTCCCACCCCAAGAAAGTGTAGAGAAACTCTTTTTATTTTATTAGACGACTCACCCACGAGAGAATATGGACCGTCGGGCGAACATTGTACTTCGTATAAGGGCAGATCCTCTACTTTCGGCTCTACAGTAGTTAGAGATAAGTAAATAGGCAAAACCCTCTAATAAACTGTCTTGATTATAGATAGAGCAACAGTAGCGTCGAATATCAACAAAGTGAGTGGATAGATCAATTAAAGTTTATATCAAATTGCGATCGTTTATTAGGCAGCTGCAGCATCCTTACTTGTCTCTCGGTGCGATTCAGAGTTACGAGAGGGTCTTTAACGATTGGCAATATGGTGATGAACGTCATGGCGTTATGATGATTCACAATTTTTGAGGCTTAAGGCCGATGCTCAAAATTTGATTGATTCGCGTTTACGATCGATTTAAAGCGTATTGTTGTTGTTGTTGTTATTGTTGTTGGTGCTTAGACACATTATCGCTACTGTGTGTCAGGACAAGCAGCGCCTAGCGTGATTTTTCCTGTCGCTGCGGGGCATCGAGGGGTCGTCCAACCGAAGCTTCAACTGGCCCTGGCCCTGGACGTGAATGGTAGATGCTGGTCGATGGCCTAGTGTTTGTTACTCTTCGTCTTGTTGTTGTTCTTGTTGTTGTTGCTGTTGCCATTTGTTGTATTAGCGTAAGTTTCGAACGCCGCTTGAACGTCTACGACCCACTTCAAAGTGATTTACGATTTTGTGACACGCCCTCGCCTAGCAATTTGGAGAGCGAGTCCCCTTTCGGAAAAAGAATACCCGTATAACCAAACCACATATACACACGCGCACACATTTATTCATACATATGTATATTTAGACATATTCTATCACATGTGCATATACATATGCATATATACATATATATATATACATATATATGTGTGTGTGTGTGTTTGTGTCTGTGTACTTACAGACGGCTGCGTACGGACTGCGGTTGGCTGGTGGCTTTTGGCTACTGCTGTGTTATTCATTTTACTCAACTAGAACTTTTACCTATATAGGTGCCCACAAATAAACATAACATGTTTATATATATATACATATATACTATATTTTTTTTTGCATTTCTTTAAGGTCCTGCACCTTTGTTTCTATTTATGAACCAGTTTACATTATTATATAATAGCTGTGTCTTTTGCAAATTAATTGATGACGTTTTCACAAAGTCTAAATCAAAATTTTGACTCGGCCGCCGCGGCGGCTAGCTTGTTGGCAATAGGCATTTGAAGTCGCCAATACAAATGAGAATATTCTCCGAAACACTAGTACATGAGGCTATATACGTATATGTAGTAAAGCTAGAGCTTAAGCTAGGGAAATATTTTCAAATTCAATTCATATAACGAGCTCAGTCTTATAATAAACAATAAGTTCGATGCGACTTAACATGGGCTAAGATTTCGTTAATTTAAAACGTTTGTTCTAATTCTAGGTGTTAGCCGTCATCTGCTCAGGACTCTTTAATTATTTGGTGATTTCTTAGACAGAATATGATAATACACGTTTTAAAGTGAGTTTCTTTTCTTTAGCATAGTTTATACAGTCCCAATAAACATCACAAAAATTGTATTCAGCATTATAATTTTATTATATTAAGTTTCCATTTACCCAATGTAAAAATTGTGATTAAAATCTAAAATTATCTTAAGGCAAGCCAAAAATTTTAATTTAGTTTGGATATGAAAAGTGCATTTCAGTGAGAATAGATATTATTTAAAGACTGTATTACAAATAATACAACAATTTATTTTGGGAACAATCACTAACTTTTAACTTTACAGCTTGAGTGGCCAAATTGGGTTGTACACCTGTTAATTGGTTGCCATCTCTGCCCGTTCAGGTGGGCGGGAAGAAAGTTCAATTCGAGAACTTAATAAAAACAAAAATTAAATAATAATAAAAAATGGGAAAAAGTGCAATTAACGGAAAGCATTTTAAGCGAAATACATTGTTCAATTTGGGGCGTGGCTAGCTGGCGTGGGCGTGGCCAGGTGTTTTCTTTGATTGGGAAACTTTCCGTGCAGCAACTTGCGCAAATTGCAAATGGTTTAATTAAGCGCAACAATAAGAGTGTCATTATAATCGTCGACAGCCATAATAATAAGGGCAAGCGCTAAACGTCGAAGGGAGCATTGCTCCAATTTGTGGGCGCGACACGCCCAACTTTAAGTTGAAGTGCGATTGCAGACGGTTCGCATTGAATAATTAAAATTTTAGCCAGCAAATGACTGTGATGCGGATACACACAGTGGAGCTTGACTAAGGCGGCGAAGACACTTTTAAAGAGCTAAAAGTTTGGAGCTCGATCGAAGAGATGTATGTATAGTACTATACAATATACGCTTTTGTTAGTCATTCGTTGCGGAAACTGTACCAGAGTTTTCTAGTCTAAAAAACAATGTTGTGTTTGGCTGTTTTAGACGAGGGGTTTTGGGTTAGGCCAGGCCAGCGGAGGCTCTTCAATATTTTAAACATCCTCCGCTGAGCGACTTCTGTTGCGCCAGTGAAAGAGAAAGCGAGACAGAGACTGAGCTGCAAAGAGTACATGACGTTGATTCGTCTAAATAAAGGCGTGCGTCGTACGCACACGCAGCCACCCATTCACACCCATTCACACCCACTCGCGCCCGCCCACACGGTGGGCGGCTGTCGGTCAGCTAATGAGACCCGACCGCTGCTGCACCAAATCAGCAACTGGCGGCGCCTCAAATTCTGCCTTTGCCGTGCCGTCATTTGGCAATGTCGCAAGATGTGGGCACCCCGAGTCAGGGCTCATCTCGGGCCGTGGGCAAGCATAATCTGAGGGAATCTGGAGCTAAGGCATGTGCTGCCGTGCACACTTTCAGCTTGCCCCATGGCTGGCTGGCTCTTTGTTTGTCCAGGCAGCGGCGCTGCAGCTAGATTCAAATGCAGCAGCTGCCACTTGGGGTGTGGCTCAATTACAACAACATCGAGGAACATGTGCGGCATGCAGCAGCGGCGGCAGCGACGGCGAGCGGTGAGCGGCGAGAGGCATGCGGCATGCGGCATGCAGCTCTTTTGAATAGAAAACAACTGAGGCAAAAGTGTTTCGGCACTTTCTACACATTTTGTTGTTGGGCTCGTGTTTGTTTGGGTATTTGGAAAACATAGTGTAGCATTATACTATATATGTATACAAAGCAGCTGATGAACATGTCACAGGCGAGAGCAATGAAAAACACTTTTGTAAATTAATTAAACTATTATCTAAGGAATTTAAATATAAATTATACCAAAGTTTGCAGAGTAATACAATTTCAGTCGATTGCTAGCAATCATGCTATACTCTGTCTACTCCTCCTAGAATACTCTACAAAAACATCCAAGAATATTTGATGTATAGCAAATATGACAACTGCCTTGGACAGTTACACACACACACACATAAATGTATAGATATACATTAATATGTGTATGTATGTACATATGTGTGTCTGTTCTTTCGCATCACCGGAAATACATATAGACACGTTTAGCGCCTGCTAAATCGGGTTTTGAGAGGGTCTCTATTGACACCCTGTGAACGTCTGGACACTATGATGATTCACAATTTGAGGATTTAGTTCTCTGCTGAAATTTGATTGATTCGCTATGCACTCAAAGGGCATTGTTATTGTTGTTATTGATTAAAGACATTAGGGATACTGAGTAAGTGGTAAAACATTCAATATTATACAAACATTTATACATTTTTGTATCATATTGCAGTACATATAACTTGAAGATAGCCTATACAAGCTAGGGAAAAACAAGTAGAAGTACTCTCAAAAAAATCGAAATAAAACAACTGTGCTTACGATATTTAGGATAAGAATTGTCGACAAATAGTCTGTAACTAATATGGTAAGGAATATATAAATGCCTTTATGTAGCTTTTATGACTTATATGAACTCTGGGTTCACATGGATGAACGGACAGAAGGAGGTGGATAGTCGATTGATAATCGTCTGCCATACCTTTTCGCAAAACCTCTATACCCTAAACTTCTATTTTCAATGGCATCAGTGTATAATAAAAGAAAGTGTTAATAAAGCAAATATTTCTAATACTTTATTTCTATATCTATATTCAGGAAAATATATTTATCTATGATGCTTTTTACTTTTCTTTTTTAGCCATAGCCAAATAGGAATTGCTTATTCAAGTCATCTCAACTATTTGCGTTTGGTCCCGAGGCGAAAATATTACTTCCTGTCTTTTTTATATTCATGTATATATATTTTTTTAGATTTTAATGGTATTCTACATATTTCTATAAATATATTTTTTCAAACTTTAATTGTATTCTTTAAAAAAAAGGGAGCAATAATAAATTTTCAGTTTTGTCCGGGAATCCAGTTGAATTAATTTCGAATTGAAATACATTTCGTATAAAAAGAAAAAAAAAAAACAAGACAAACCAGAAAAAAGTAACCCTAATACACATACAATTCCATTTTCAAATTCATGCATATACATGTATTCTTCCTCAGGGGTTGTGGTTCTACTTTGCTCAGTTTCATATATGAAAACACAGAAAACTTGAATGATTTTTTAGTGATATTTATGACACTGTAATGTGAATATATACTGAAATAAAAGGTACCTTTTCTTATGTGTAAGCTCAAACTAATAGAAATACATGAGCTGATATGATTTGTTAGAGAAGCCTGCAATTGATTTGTTTCTGACTGTTAGCACATAGATCGACATAAGTTCATCAACCTGACACATTATAGGCATTGCCAAGATAATCCATGATGCATATAATTTTCGGACATGCTCCTCCGTACTACTCGTGAATTCAGTGAATAAAAAGAATATACAAAACACAAACATTGCTACAGCTCCAACTCTCGTGTAACTTTTATGGGTTCTCTCTGATAAAAAAAAAAAACAGAGATATTATTTTTATGCTGGGTGCGGACAGGGGGGTGGCTATAAAAAAATGAAAGGAAAGAAAAGAAAAGCAAAAGATATAAACTATTTGCTATGGCTACATACCCTATTCATTTGTTTTCAATGGATGAAGGGATAAAATAAATTAATGGGATCCATAGGATAAAAATGCGCAACATTTTGGCGTATGCACGCGATGGGATTCCATTGCATGCAGCTACTAAGGGCTAGAAGTTGAGGTTGCGCTCTCTTTGCTCTCCCGATAGAGAGCAGCAGAGCGCTATAGCGGCAGCTGGAGTGACAGGGTGCGCTAGCGCGAGCACGCGCGTGCCAATTGTATAGCCATCTCTGTCGCACAGCGGCCATTGCTCTAATTATAGGTTAGGGCAAGCACAGCATAAGACAATGCTCGGATTGGTCGTTGCCATCGCGTCGGCGCGCAGCACGCACGCAACGGGGCGTCGCCAAACGAAACTTGTTTTGAGCGCGTGCTTGCTTTTATGAATGAACCGAAAAAAACACACGCAGAGAGCGACTGAGAGGGAGAGAGAGAGAGAGAAAGAGAGAGTAGCGGCGCCCTCTGCTCGCCGGCTAGCTAATACATCATCATCAGCAGCGCCGGCACAAGCAGCAAACAGCAAACAGCAACAGCAACAGCAACAACAACGGCAATAGCAACAGCGATGATCATAAACGTAGCTCGCATTCGGTGGTGGCTCGTTTTATTGCTGTCTCTTTTGTGCGCTCACACACACAAGAGCTGCGCCAATGTTAGGTGTAACTGCGTCATGATGAATGGGAATGGCTGCTGCTGTGGCAGCGAGAGAGCGTAGCGTCGACGAGGCTGCGGTTTTCGATTGCCTGCTTGCTGGCTGACTGGCTGGCTGACTGGCTGGCTGCCTGAGTGCAGTCGCTGTCGCTGTCGCCGTCTCAGTTTGCCAGCGCCGCACACAGTCGCACAAGCAGAACACACAAATACAACAATTGCAAATCGCGCTCTCTCTTGTTTTGACGCGCCCTCTGCTGTTTGCTGTTGCCGTTGCTGTTGCTGTAGCTATAGCTGAACGACGACGACGACAACGCCTTCGCCTGACGTTGACGGAGCAGTCGCCGCCAACGACAAAACGGGAATGGGCCCAAGCTTTTTGTTTGCGCTGGCATCGCGTGAAACAGTTGCAAGCCTTTGAACGATCAGCGACGACGCTAAAAACTTTTGCGCGGATATATTTTGTTTGTTAGTGCAGACGCCTCCTGTCGCCAACGTCGCCGCCGACGCCTTAGCACAACGCAATATCAGCAACGACATCGACATCGACATCGACATCGACATCGCCATCGATAACAAACAATAACAATAATAACAACAACAATAATTTCAACAATCACATACAGTTTGAAGTGCGTCTTAGTGCTTTTAAATTCAACTTCTGCTTATTTTTTTTTCTGTTGTAAGTTGTCCCACGCGGTTTATTGTTTTGCTTCAGTTCTAACTGTATTCGCACATCTTACATTTGATTCGATCGCGCTGCCTGTGACGATCAGAGGCTGGCGCCAGCGTGTTGCAGTCACGGCTGAAAGCGTGACAGTTACAGTGACAGTGACAGTGACAGTAACAGTTACGGAAATAAGTATTTGCACAGCATAAGATAATAAGCGACAACAGCTACAACAACAACAACAACAACAACAAGAATCAAAAGAAAGAGCAAATGCAAATCTCTCCGAATAACAGTGAAAAGTGAAAGTCGAATCCTCAAGAGAATATTATTTTTTTGTTGCATATTTTTTATTGTTTGCGACTAGCGCGCGTGTTTCTCTCTGTGTGATTCTCTCTCTCACTCTGTGTGTGGTTCTTTCGAGATAGTGGCCTCGTCTTTGGGCGACTTTGAACAGCGAGCGACTTTGTTTTATGTGTGCTTTGTTTGGAATAATCTAGGTTCCTAGGCAAATCCCTTTGCGCGCACGCCTCAAAATTACAACACCAACAGGAAGAAAGACAGCAGCAGCCGAAGCAGCAGCAGCCGCAGCAGCCGCCGCAGCAGCAGCAGCAGCCACTGTCGCCGCAGCAGCAGCAGCAGCTAAAATGTTAACGGACATGACACCAACCGCCGGCCAATTGTACGGCTCACAGATTCCGGCTATGGCGGGCATGAACATCACCAACATTGCGACACATTTGCAGAAACCACAGGTAAATCCGGTAAGTGCTACCAGCCATACGCAAATACAATCCAATTGGCAGCTTCTTCTTCCGCTCTACCTTGATTGATTGTTGAATAGTTAGCAATCTTTTCTCCGCAGGCAGTTTTAGTACCCCTTAGCGCCAAGAGTTGCTAACACCTTGTGCCGATGCTCAGCTATAAATGCAATCGGCCCAGAGCCAACGTCTTCCTTAGGTCTCAATTACGAACTCGAATTGATGAGCTTTTGAATAGGTTACTCTTCCTTTGCTCACCCTCTACATCAATCTTTGGGTATATAAAGACAACACTTTGTCAAAGCTTCCAGTTTTATTTATATGAGCATTTCTCTGCATACGAATGAATCTACGTGAAATTGAAAATCGTGTCTGGTATAAGAAAATGTTTGAGATCGTCAGTAGTATGTGAAGCATATCTGTTTATATGTTTGGCTAATTAAACAGAAAAGACATAAGGATCAAGTTAATAGGCGAGTAAGACACGCCCATTGTATGGCGTTAAGCATATTGAACAAAATTGAAATACATTTCTCTTTTGAATCAAAAGCATTTCATTATCATTCAATATATGTATATATATATTATATATGAATATATAGAATTCTGTATTTAAATACGCAAACAGTTCACTTAAAATGAGAGACTTTGCCTATGCTAGAATTGCTTTTTCATTTCGAAAATTAAATTGAATAACAAAGCTAAAGCATATATGCTGAATATGCATTTATTTTTATATGTGAATAATTCTAGATATATAATATATACAAATTCTTATACTCGTATCACATTATATGTATGTATATGCTTCACATGCATCTACTATATATGTACATCTCGATATCTATAACTTATAGATAGTATATACAATATTTATATATAGCGCTCAAAGATATTTATTTATCTTGACATGATTCGATCAAGTTCGTACGCCTGTTTTGCATGTCATGCACAAATTAGCCTTCATAGAAAAGTGTCCCATTCACCTAATGCATATTAATACACGATGCATACATACGTAGATACACAAGTAGTATGTACGTATGTATGTATGTTTGTCTACAACTATTTAATTATGTATGTGTATAATTGTGCATACACACGTTTCTTATAAAATGTGATGATATTTTTAACTTTATCATAATGGCTCTGACGCGGGCACAGATACAATCGAGCTCTAATTAATTAGATTACATAGTTTTAATGGCCATTGCGATGGCAGATATGGCGGCTCAGGTGTTGAAGCAGACAAATACATGTATTATTATTTATAATACTTTGATGTTTACTGTTCACTGTTTGCTGCTCGTCGATTGTTGTTTGTTGTTTGTTGTTACTTTGCCATGTTATCGCATTTGCATTGGCATTTGTCAGTTGCTTGTCAGAGTTTGTCTCAGCGAGTTTGCGGCAAATCAACCACTTACACGGCAATGAGCCTGACAATACCTTGGACAATGGCAACATTTTCTATTTTTATTTTCTTGTTGCTTTTTGGCAACAATGCCGCAGCGGCAGCAAACGCCGTTAAACGCCATGGCAATTGCCGGGATGCCGCCAGGTACGAGAGCGCTGAAAGGGCCACGCCAGGGCAGGCGCTGGAAAACTCAGTCACCCATGATGGGCAGGGCTTCCTTTGTTGTCTCCCTGCGCGCCGATCAACGAGACTCCATGAATTAAACAAAAACGAAAAAAAAGAACATGTATCTAATGCTGCTGATGAGTCGCTGAGTCCCTCTCTGAGTGTGAGTTGAAGTCAGTTTCGAAATTGATTTGATGCGGCTTGTTCAACGCGTCGCGCTCTGTGTGCAAACGAATTTCACGCTACGGCTTAGTAGCTACGCACATCAGAGATACAGCTACAGCCATAGACACAGATACAGATACAGATACAGATACAGATACAGATACAGTTACAGTTGCAGATACAGGTAGGCGATACATGGCAATTATGTGGGCACTCAGGTATGCGCTGCTTCTGAAATCAATTATTCGAGCTCACTTAGGTGACTCGAGGTGCCAAAGTCAAAGTTGACGTGATTTGCATCTGCGATCGAATGGCGACAAAGGCAGATCGCAGATATGGACCAAGCCGTAGACTCGGGGTTCCATCAGGTCAATTGCTAATGCTAGCTCAGCTCAGCTCAGCTCAACGTATCTGCTCAATCTGCAGATACACTCTGCTCTTCCTCTGACAGGCATTAATGATGATTTTGCCAAATACTCATAGTCGATAGTTAACAAACTGCTTTGATCGCGCCGCCTGTGAAACGTAAACATAAATCGAAACTAAGGCAATGCTACTTGAACGAAATCAATTTCAAAATTCCTAATGATGATGATGATGATTATAGAGAAAAGACCCACACACACACACACATACACACACACACAGCTCCCATGCAGATTATATTTATTTTAGTGATATTTAGAGCAGTTTTTCCAACTAAAAATTACCTACAAAATAACCGAAAAAAAAACAATACTTCAGTTAATAAATGTGATGTAGTTTTTATATTCAAATAATGCTGTATATTCATTCATAAATCAAGATTTATTTTCATTTAGAAATAATCTGAAATTTCTTTGTTCTTCAAGAACATACAGTGGGTTAGCATTAATAATGAATCTTACAACATATAACATTAAAGTAAAAATATTTTTCCTTTATAAATATTATGAAAGTCTTGAATTCTTAGATGAAAAAAAAAGAAGTGGAAATACTTATCATGTCCCCATATATCGCAGTATAGCAGAAGAGGTCGATTCATAGAATAATTTTCATTGTGAAAATGCGAAAATAAGTCTTGTTAGGAATTCGTTACCTTTAACAAGTAGAGTTGATATCGAACTGGTCGGTAATGCAAAAGGTATTGAATAATAAGTATAATAGTAATATTATTCATGTATATTAAATCGAAGTCAAAGCGTTCAATTCAACAGAGCTATATTTATATAAAATACACAAGTTAGCTACAAAGATAACTATAGAAAGAGCTTCATTTTGTTACATTTTATAATTATAAAAACGGTGTTTTTAAAACACTACACTTGAAACGTATGGAGTTAAAACTTAGTAAAAGAAAGAACAATGTTTTTCGAAACTCTAGTATATATCATGTAAACTAATTTATCATCCTAGCAAAAATAGTCTTAAACTCCCAAGAATAATGGAATACAAATAATTAAATTGAATAAAATGTTAAGGTTCCTTTAAATTGAAAGCGTAACAAACTTTTCTTCTACTCGTGGGAGCTGGGAGTATACATTTACTTCCTTGGCTTTTTTCGTATGCCCAAAGTTAAATATATTTACAGATGAATAGAGCAAGGTAAAGACAGAGAAATTATCTGTAAAAAGCACAGCATCTATCTATAATATCTTTACATGGCATATGTCTCTGAGGCATCCATAGTCCGTTGGGGACGCATGCTGACCGAAATTGATAAAGTTTTTAGCCCGGCTGGCAGGCTGGCCTAATTGCATAACACTTTCAATAGAGTTGGCAACGTCCAGTAATGGCCATTAACCATCCGGTCAAATAGGCGCAAAATTGTTGGGAACTCGTCTAAGCTGCCGTGCCGCTCGCACTCTGCGACTACTTATGATGCCTCAGTGAGGTGAAGTGTGTTGCATGGGGCATGGGGCATGGCCAGGCTGTGCCACAAGCAAAAAGTGTAAACGCCACGAAACTACGTGCGTCATTCAAAATGTAAAGCCGCCGAAGAAAATGTTCTAAACGGGGCTAGAACGAGCTGTAGCCGGCTGCTCGCTCGCTATCGAGCTGGGGCCCCGATATGCATATTGATGGAGCGGGCAGGCGCTTATTAAAATTAATACCACATCAATCATTTTACAAACGTGCTGTCGGCCAAGTTCAAAGCCAGCGCTCGGCTAGACTCGACTCTAGACTCCGCAGCGGCCCTGCTCGGCGCTCTAATCTTAGGCTCTGTTTAAGAAAGTTACACATGCGCATTGGTTTTAATTAAAGGCGTTTAAAGACGCGACGCGAAATACAGAAAAAAAAAAAGAAAAAATATTGAGAAAAAAAAATATGATAAATTACCAAGACAAACTGAAATTAACATTTATGCTTGAAACAAAGCACAACATGTGTTTCAGTCGAAGATTCAGAGAGTCAGACGGCCGGACAGTCGGACACTCGGACACTCGGACGGAGTCTGGCAGCAAAGGCAAAGCGGTAAAACGGTACGCGTCCAAGTTGCGGCTGTTAAATTATTGAAAATCATGCAATGCTGTTGCTGTTTTTCCCATGAACATCTCTTGGACTTGACTCGAACCACTCTCTGAACTTGGGCCTGGGTACCGGTACGGGTAAGGGTATGGGTATGGACTTGGGCACTGTCTGTCGGCATAATCAGCATAACAAAAGAAATTAAGCAATAATATATTAATGAAAATACAAATGCACAGCGAGCTGTGAGCCAGCTGGAGCAAGATCGCCGCGTCATTGACTAATTTGTTGTGTTTTCAACACGGTTAGGCGCCAGGGCGTCGCTCAGCGGCAGGGCATCGGTAGCCCTGACTGCCCCGAACAGCAGGCGCCGTCAGCAGATACCCACTCAGTCCGCCAGTCAGCCAGTCAGTCAGCTTATATTTTTCATTCGACTCGTCTATTGTGTACACAGCGAGAAATTATTTCAATACAAACAGCTCAAATAATGCGTAATTGATTTTCAGTTTATACAATTTTATTGAGAGCTGCGATTCCCATAAGAGACCTATTTGCAAATGGAATATGAATTGCTGTTACGCATCGGATCTTCTTGGGTAGATCCAAAATTGAATTCTGATTGAGTAAAGGCCTATGCATAGATGTTATGTACAATTATAAGTAAACAAAACAAAAGTAAGCTATATGTATATAAAAAATATATGCATGTATATATTAAAGTAATCTTTGGATTAGCTCGAATATATAAAGCAAGCTGTGGCTATAATCGATTCCATATTTCAAATTTTTGATACCATATTTCACTTAAATAAGCTAAACTTCTACTGAATCGATTCCGAGCCTGACTTGATTTTCATTCAAAAATTTCTTTCAGTATTGGCGTGGTGGCTCACCCTATAGAGGGCCCGACTTTTAGCTTATTTCCTCTTCAGCTCTGCTCGACATATTTACCTCATATTATTTGGCTTAATGAATGCGCCTCGCTTTGTGCAACTGTCCGACCATTTTCACCTTTGACAATGGGCTGGGGCTGGGGCTGGGGCAGCGGCAGCGGCAGCGCAATTAACTTGCGTCATCTAGAAATTTAGGTGGCATGATGCTGCTAAAAAGTCAAATGCAGGCATATCAAAAGGAACAAAGTGCAGTGGAAGCGAGAGCGCAGTACAAGGTCGCTCGCTCCTCGGCTCATCAAAGGCGCCGCTCGCGAGCGTTTTTCAATTGGTTTTCCAAGCCGTCGCTGCTGCTGCTGCTGCTGCTGCTGCCGTGGCTGCTGCTGTTGCTGACTTGCAGCTCGTCACCGTCAGTTGCCACCGCGTAAAACGTCACTGCGGCTCGGGCAACTTGACGCTGACAGACGGCTGGCAATCGCGGCGTATACGCAACGCATAATGGAATTAATCAGATTTGTTGAAAGCCCTGTGACAGTCAAGTGAAGCAATTTAACTGACGGCAGCAAGCAAGCTCAGTTATTTTTTTGCTTTTTTTTTTTTTTTTTTTTTTTTTTTTTGTTTGCTAACTCTCTCAGCAGCGATAAGTATCGATCGGCAGTCAGTGCATCGAATGAGAAATAAGCAAAAGTTAGTTGACAAAAAGGATTATTCAGTCAGTGTACTTGTCGGTGCTGATCTCTTAGAGGGTTGAAGATGGCAATAAAGTGCAATCATTCGCTTACAATATTCATATGAGTCCATCTTAATGCAATGAATATTGTTTCAGAACAAGCTCAGTCAAAGGATATATTATTGGATGATGGTAATATTCAGTTTAATGCCTCTTATACCCTCTGCTCATATACAAAAACCCGTTCATTTGTTGCTATGAAAGTTGTATTCGAGTATATAGAAAATATTTAAAGTATATCATATTGGTATATCACACATTCCGATTCACGCAAAATCTTAAAGCATAATAGAGTCCTAAACAACTAACAGTATGACTCGCAAGAACTTCTCTCACTTCTCACACACCCAGTAAAGAATTGTTAAACATATCTCATATTTTCAAATGCAATTCGCGCTAGAAACAGGAAAAGCCAAAGGATTACAAAGACTGGTTATAACAAATGTCACTTAATAGTTAAAGTGCATAATTTAGATATGCCAAGCAATTACAAATGGCAGCGGCAGCAGCGGCAGCAGCAGCAACGTGCATAGCTATGTCATGATATATGGACAGAGTGGACTTTTAATTAAACACGCTCGTCGAGCTGACGACGTGTACGCTTTATAGTGCCAGCCAGAGTGGCAAATACTTTGAACATGCTGAATGGGCCCCAGAGGAGTACAGTTCAGAGCCCTGCGCCGTGGTCGTTGCACCTTGGACTCGCCTTTTATGCTTTACTCCATTCATTATATATTTAGTGCTCATTTGACCTGACATCGCAGTGCTAGCGCTGCTTGACGTTGACAACGCCTTACAGGTGATAAAGTGCCACGACCAACAATTTATGAATATATATATTGTATGCATATAGAATATAGTCAAACAAATGTCCAAGGGTTCTGATCCTAAGACCTATGAACGGACTTGCGAAATGTTTTTTCAAATTTTTAGTCAATTACATATCGGTATGGAATTTCATCATTCATCGCTGAAAAACAAGTTTAAACAAGAAAGAAAGCTCTAGTCGAGACAGCTCGACTACGAGATCCCCTGAA
>NW_022046096.1:12766-58163 GCF_001654015.2 Drosophila navojoa | reverse complement strand
ATACTTATACTTATACTTATACTTATACTTATACTTATACTTATACTTATACTTATATACTTATAATCAGTCATTATGCCACTCATATATATCAGCATATATCATTATTTTTACATGCATCTGAACTTCCGATTTCCGTTCAAGCAACTCATCAATGAGCAACAAAAATGTTGTGACCCACTTTACGGTTTATAGCTTTCAACGCTTTGTCACTTGCAGCAACAGCAGCAGCAACATGCACAGCAGGAGCAACAGCAGCAGAAATCCGTGAAGTAGCAATATATATTGCTCTGGCTGCAGCGATGACAGTTGTAAATATTATGTTAAACACTAAATGAAGTCGTTAAAATCATTTAATAATGCACTCTTTGAGTCCGTCGCGCTGACAAGTGAAGCGATCCTCGACGCCGACGCTTTTGCTTTTGGCTCGGCTGCTGTCGCTGGGGTTGCCTGCTGACTGCCGCCTGCTGCTTGCTGCCGTTTGCAGTTGCAACGCTGCGTTGCACTCTAGCGAGGCATGCAAATGGCTGCCGGCCAGACATGTGGCATGACATTTGCTCAGCACTGCGTCTGCTGCGTCTGCGGCGGCGGCTCTTGTCAAACAAAATTGAAAGGATGTTTGATGACATGCTAAATTGACAAATGCATGCAAAAGCGCTTGGTAGCTGCCACTTTGCATGCGCGACTCATTATTCATAGCTAGTCAAAATTGCACGCTGCATGCCACAAGCTCTCGCTGTCTCACTCACTGATTCTCCGTCTGTCTCTCTCTCTCTCTATTTCTCTGTGGCGAATCTAATTGAATTTGTTATTTTATCAATTGAATTTGATAAAGATTTGTTAGAACAGCTCACTCTGTCTACAGCCTCTCTAGCCGTTGCAAATTCCCTGCGCAAATATGCCACATTTTCGGTTCATAAGCAGCAGCAGCAGCAGCAACAACAGCAACAACAAGTGCATGACTTGGCAAGTTAAAATCTAATGCCTGAGCGTAGTCATAAGGTCAGGCTGGGCGCATTATCAACGCCAGCCACAACAGCAACATTTTTGCTGGCTGCAAGCGATTCGTGCATCAAGCAAGGCGAGACTCCAGCGACATGGCTTCAGCAGCAGAATACATGAGTCGTCTTGCCTTTGGTGTTGCTGTTGCCGATGCCGATGTTGCCGTTGCCTTTGCCGTTGCTCTTGTTGCTGTTACGCCTGCTGGTTGAGATGTATGTGCAGTGATTACCACCAGGCGAGCGTATACTTTAGCATTTTATATGCTTTTTTTTCTGCTGCATTTCTTTTTTTTTTTTTTTTTTTGTGTTTTTTGGGTCACGTTGTCCTTGTGCACAAGTCGCAGCATTGAGCTTGGAGCCGCAGTTGACTGCGCTCGATTCAAGTTAAGTCTTACGCCCGAAATTAGGTTTCGTTTTTAGCACAAGGCGCGCGTTGAAATGGCGTTGATGATGTTCATGTTTCATGTTTGCAGCCTGATGAAGCGCACCGATTATCCCCAGCATCAGCAACAGCAACAACAACAACAATAACAGCAACAGCAACAACAGCAGAAATATGCCAAGATAGCCCGTAAATTGATTGATTTGCCACGGCACGAAGCTGGACTAAAGCTGCAAGGCAACTACATATAATGCAGCGAGCCAAGAGCATCAGCCACAGCAACGGCAACGGCAACGGCAACAGCACCAACATCAAAACTCGTTTCAGTTTCAATTTCATTTTAAAGGCACTTTGGTAACGACAAAAATTGCCATGAGTGGGGGGCAAAAGTGGGCGTTGTTGTTGCTGTTGCAACGTGGCAGCCGTTGCAGTTGCCATTGTTGTTGCTGCTGCTGCCGCCGATGATGTTGTTGTAGGCAGCAGCATTGCTGGCATGCCAGAATCTATCAATGTGTACACATTTATGCGCGCTATTTTCAAATGACGGCGACAATATATGCAGCAAATGCAATTGAAACGTAACGAAATGTTGTGCAACGCCCACTATTGGCTGCAAGCCAAGTGAAGCAGTTGCTGCCAAGTTGTTGCGGCTGCTGCTGCTGCTGCTGCTGCTGTCGCTGCGGTTATAGTTCCTGATGGGCATGTCGCTGCGACTGCCACATAACTATTTCTCAATTGAAATCTGTACGTGAAAATTGTCGTTGTTGTTGCTACTGCTGCTGCTCGTTTGAAAAAATGCAATTGCATGCAAAAAGAGCCAAAGCAGCAACAGCAGCAGCAGCAATTGCTACTGCGGCAGCAATTTGTATGCAATGAATTAAATTCCAGCGCAGAGCGTTTACTCCATCGGCTCGCCATTGAGGAAAATCACAGGAAAACCTCTGACCCGCCATGCTGTTTGTCAAGTGCGTCTGACAGCAATCGCTGCTGTGCTTATGTTGACATGACAAATTT
Source organism: Drosophila navojoa (assembly GCF_001654015.2). The sequence goes on along the minus strand of NW_022046096.1, from coordinate 55,766 downwards.
GGCTGGCAATCAGCGCTGACGGCAACCGCAATTGCAGCTGCTTACGGACTCTGATGCGATTAAGGCTAGAAGTTTAGCTTAATAGTGTAAGCCAAGTTCAGGGTAAACGAGTCTGCAACCAGAGACCTCATATTGAACCTTAAGCTCTCTCTCTCTCTCTCTCTCTATCTGTCTATCAATAGATATTTCCTTACATTTATATATCAATCCTCTTTAGACCTCAGCCAATATCCAGACTTTGTAGCACAGTGTATAGTAATGTGGAGAGTATTTTGAACTCGTCGCCGGCGATCTTCCCACATTCGTTAGAGCCGTCAGAGAACATGGCCTGCAGATTGGCTGATGCAGCGAGTTCAGGCCGGCATTTGCAGCCCAAAATGAAAGCCTAAACGTTGTTCTACAGCTTCTTCTGCTGCTGCCCCATCTTCTTCCTCTACTCGCTGCCGTGGTCTGGAGCAGTGTCAGTAATTTTTGGGGCCCGGCAAGCGGTTTGGCTGGCTGCTTGTCGCTCTCCAGTTTCGAGCTTCGAGTTTCGAGTTTCGGATCTTAAGTCGTTTGCTGGCTCCCAGGCCCCTGGGCTCTGCTTACATAAGCTTTGCCGTGTGTGCAGGTTGTAATTTTCCACTTTGCGCCTAACCAAAAGACAAAAAAAATACATAAAACAACTATAAAGTGCTGAGCATAGAAAGCACTGCAAGCGATAACTTTTTGGCCAAAGTATGACGTAGTCTTGCAGCTCGCGATCGCCCTCACAATCATTATCGGCCCCAGCTCCAGATGGCCCAGCCAGCACTGAGGGCTAGTCATCAAAAATGGCTAACTGCAATGAAAAGCTTGACACGATTTACACGATTTGCACACTGAGCCTACCTGAGCTCGTCCAGCAAGACAGGTAGAATACGCAGCTCGTAGTTGAGTGGATGGAATCGTTGGTCTTTGCATCGAATCCCAGGGTATCTGCTAGTCTGGTCGAGTGCTTGCCCAGCGCCCCCTATAGACTCGTTCATACAATGTTTTATGGGCAATTTTCGGCTTTTCGTGCTGGCGGCTGTCGTGTACGGAATTCAATCAGAAATTATCATTGATGGCGCCTTTTTATGGCTTGTTTTGCACTTTCCATATAAATATACATCCATCTATCTTAATGTGCTTGCCGCGACCAGCTAATTGATGTTGTCTGTCTATCGCCGCTTGCCGTCTGCCGTGCTTTTGCGTTTTGTTAATAAGCCATTAAATGCTCAATAAAACAACAATAGCGACACCAAACACCAAACACCAAAAGGCAAACGCCAAACGCCAAACGCCAAACGCCAGCCACAATGGCCATAGATAGTCACAGTCCGCGAAACAATATGGCAAACACAAATATTTAATTCATTGAGTCATTAAACAGCACTCATAGCTCCCTTGCTTAGCATTTCCCAATGGCCAGCTAACGATTTATGCTGATTTCTTGACGGTGCCACCGGCAGCTGGGGAAGGTCGTCAGATGTGGACAGAGGCAGGCGTCAATTTGTGATCTTCTTCAAGCGAGCAGCAGCTTGATTTATTAATCATTGTCGGCTTTCATTTCAATTCCAATCGGAATCATGAAGACGGCTTTTATTAGTTTCTCAAGCGTAGAACAAATATTGACTGAAGGAAAACTCACAAAAAATTCCACTTTAATTTTATATGAGATTTTTTATTAGTGCTGATTGATACAGCCGATTATGTGGCGATCTGGCACCACTCGCGTGCTCTTTATCGATATATTCGATAAGATCCTACACTTGCCACCAACAGATAATAAGAATTTTCAATTTTACTTTTTGAGCTTTGCACAATTATATTCGATTACATATTATAAATCTCATATATAATGTGTTGTAATTTGATAGCCATCGTCATAAGCTGGTAACACCATCTCCATAACAATTTCATAACTCATTTATTATATGACGTATCATGCACATTATATGTACATATATTTTACAAAGCTAAATTTAATTTGAATTAAAAATTCATTTTATTTTCAATTTGTATTCAGTTACATATCTCTTTGAATTTGATTGAATAAACTACAAGAATTAAATATAAAATTGATAAAAATAGAAATATATATTTATATGCTGCTAGATATATTTAGGCAAACACATGTATGTATATTTAATACATATATACAAATATATTACTAAATTATAAACTACTATCTCGAATAGTCAATTTTAATTCAATCAAAATGAATTAATTTGTATATTTTAAAATTTGAAATATAATTGATGGTTAAATTTGAAAAATCAAATTTAAATATTCCATAAAAATTCATATTGACGCTGCTGTATATAGAATGGAGCGAATGTTTGACATTTGATTAAATTGCATTTAAATTTTTAGCATGTTATGTTTAATTATCTATATCTATAAAGTAAATAACTTTGTTTTTTTTTTTATAATCGTTCACTGAACAAATATTGAAAATTATGAAATAGAAAAAAAACTATAAATATAATTAATAGACACGCAGCTCTTGCTTTGTCACACGGCCATTAATCAAACTCAACAGCTGGCGACGAGCATTGCTTTTTGGTAGTCAGTGTGCACGGCCCCGAGCGGACGACTATCAACGACTGGGCAATACACTGCAGAGTGCAGAGTGCCAAAAATGAAATGAGATTTGACAATTTATGGCGTTTATCTCGTGTTTAGTTTATGTAAGCAATATACACTCTTTGATTACTCTGTGAATTGGCTATAAAGTTGAATAACTCGCGCCGATCGAGTTCCCTTTTCGGCCGGCTGGCCACTTGGCTCAGCGCTGGGGCTTTGTATGCACATATGCATGTGTTTAATTATTTATTATTAAACGAATTGGTGCAACCTTAACTGCCAGGTAATTGGCTACTGGTGTTCTGCCGACTACCACTCTAAATGAATATGCAAAAGAGGCCCCAGTCGCAGCACCAGCGGGTCCAAGCCAGAGACTCAGACTGAGACAGAGACAGAGACAAACAGACAGCAGCAGAGCAACAAAACAAAATCCACAGTGGTTTGTGCATTGACCAAAGCAACTGGACAGCGCGCAGCGGGGCGCGTTGCCCAAGTCGAGAGTCCGAGATCCAGTTCAAGCTGCGAGCTGGGCCATAAGTCCCATATATTCATGTGGCCAAATCAAATAAGCTCGAGGTAGGCATGTGCACAGACAATCGGACGGACAGTCAAAGTGTCTGTTGTGTTGTCTTTCTGGCTGCTGCTGCTGCTGTTGCTGCTGCTGCTGCTGCTGTGATAGTGGCAGTGGCAGTGACAGCAGCAACAGCAACAGCAGCAGTAGTAATATCAGTTACTGGTTTTATGATGCAGCGTTCTGCAATTTATCAGCAAGTTAAGCCCGGCTCTGCGTTGATTTGAATATCCAATTATAAACACATTCGGCTGCTGCAGACGACGCCCTCGATCCTTGCCTGTTTCCCGCGAATCCGCGTCGATGGGCGATGGTGGATTCTGGATTGGGGATTGGGGATTGGGGATCGGAGATTGGCTACTGTTGGCTTAACACACATTGTCGCACGTTTAGCACAATGATGCACAGTGTTTTGTTGTGGCGACAGGCCGGGGCGTGACAGTGTGACAAATGTGATACGCATTTATATGGCAATGACACGAAGCGGGCTAAAAATGTGATTAGCTGCATAATCGCAGCCTGCGCCAGCGCCGGCTGCAGATTTATTTTAATAACTCCGGGTGAATAGGAGCGAGCGGAGCAACAATGCGGCGATATTATTGCGGCTGATTTATGGATGTGTATTATGGCTGCAGTCACGCAACGATCGGACAAATGAATTGGCCATTCTGTTGTGGCCCCAAAACGCAAGCCTTTCAATACCCCGTCAGCCAGTGCAGTAGGGCTGCATCGACTTGAAGACTCGTAGGCGATCGTGCCGTGCCTGCATACGTGAGTTTTTGGACAGACCTATCACTTAGTAAATACTTGTCACTTTTAATTTACAGCCCAACTCGAAACGCGAGAGCCGAGCTGTACTCCGCGCCGTAGCCCGTTTGGTTGGGGATTTTCGTTGACTTGGTCGAGGGGCTGCAGCTGCATGCCACAGCAATTTGCAATTACCACAAACACGCGGTTGCGGACTGACTGTCAGCCAGTCAGCCAGTCATCCAGCCTTGCTGCAATAACAAGAGCCAGGCCCCACCGCACCTCACCTCGCCTCGCCTCAGCTCGACTGGCATGGCAAAAGTTTTACAATTAGAACACTTTCGCGTGGCTTTAATGATAACGGGACTTGGCTGCAGTGGGGTCGGCGATATATAGTATATAGTAAGCCACTCCAGTCGGCCCGCCAATTCCGATGTATGATATAGGGGGCGTGTCAGGAAACTAGCTTTTAAGTGCGTCTGCGCCTGCCTGCGCCACTGGAGATTGAAGTGAAAAACGTTTAACGATTTTCGGCTTGTTGAGAATATACATACACATGTGTATATGTGTGTATGAAAATCGAAATTTGCCAGAATTGCGGATAGGAATTCTCGACTCATGCCTGTTTGTTGTCTCTGCTCCTGCTTCTGCTCCTGCTCCTGCTCTTGTTGTTTTAGGCCCATGCAACTATGCCAGCGTAGTTTGGTTGTTTATTCAAGACCATGCCGGCTATTGTTGCCATTCTGCTGGCCACGGCTGGTCAAGTGGCAGGGGATAATGGCCATTGTGTGGCATGTTTGTCGAGGCTCCGGCCTGAATGAGGTACTTGACCGAAATCGCTCATTAGGCAGCAGATTTAGAGCAACGCTCTTGGCCAATCGGCCGGGACAATGCCGTGTTTATTTAACAGGCGCTGCTTGGCTGGCGCATTAAAGGATTTCGGGCATTGTGCGCGTAGAGCGGATGATCTTATGGCTGAGGATTTAGAGAGTGCTCGTTGATCTCGTTTTTTGCACTATACTGTTGCCGTCTCTTTCCCGCGCGCCGACTGTTACCTGGCCACCCTGGACATCCTGCGGTGATAATCGCAACGGCACTTTTTATTCAACAAAGGGCTCTCCATTTATGTGTTTGCTCATGTTTTGGGATAGTTGCTAATTTGCTACAAAGTTGCACATTTGGCCGAGGGTAGGACGCCGGAACTCAGCTTAAGTTAAACTGCTTCGCTGCCTGGCTGCCTACCCTGCTCTGCTCTGCTACGGCCTGCACTACCTTCTCACAGCCTCTCAGCGACTGAGAACATCCCCGTCCAATCCCATCGAGCGATTTCGATCCCATGCCATCCATCAAATGCGCTGCCATTTGGCAGCTACCTCCTGTCTCTCCTTTCATTACGCCTCGCTCATATTCAGAGCCGATGCGGCTCTGACCTTCCGCTCCTACTGCGCCAATTGAATCATTTGGCCTCATTGCGCCGCGTGTGCAGCCGCCCAAATGGCCATTTGCCGAGCGCTGTACAGTCGACACTAGAGATGATGGACTAGCTCTGGCTGAGCCATCGTTGCAGACAGTAAAACTCGCCCCGAATGCTGGCTATGTAGCATGTTATTATGTTTTTATTAATTTTTGATTATATTATGATGCAGTTGCGACCCTTTTGCATGCCGCTTCTCGCTGATTGTAGAAAGTTTTTTGCCACAACAGCTTTCGCCTCTGAGCTAAACAGCTTTCAGCACCCCTGCGGTAATTGCTGCTACTAATAGCTGACTAAACCAGCTTTATTCTCGTTCAACAATCCATCAATGCGACATTGTAAAGTGCTTTGCTAGAATTCCCATACGCTCAGAGCCAATCTACACATTGGCGCGCCATAAATATCGATATCAACTTGCATTCAATCAGCCTCATTATGATAATAAAGACATACAGCTCTGGACACCTACACAGGGATGTGGATGTGTGTGCGTGTGTGTGTGTTTGCCACATGGATGACGAACTCAATAAAGCTGCTACGACTTGGATATTGAGTGATTCGAGTCGACTTGACTTGTCTTGGCTCGCAACGACTCGGCTTGACTCGACTCGACTTGACTCGACTTGACTTGGCGTGGCTTGACTTGACTAACTTGTCGAGTTGTCTAAGAAAGTGGCTCTGTCCGCTCTCAAACAGCTCCACCTCTATATAGTGTCAGCCCCCGTGCAACTCAGGTCTCTGGCTCCCGCTTCCTCTCCCTCTCCGTCTCTGTCTCCGTCTCCTGCTTCGTCAACGTCTCAGTTTCAGTTTCAGTTCAAGAACCAGTCGCAGTCATGATCATGATTGCCTGATCATCGACATGAGCATCGACAGCTTGCGGCGACGTATAAATTTGTTCGTACTATAAACAAAATGAGCAAAAGATTTTTATCTGTTTGTGTAAATATTTGTTAAAATTAAGCTTTCATTTAAAAAGTTTCAGAAATGTTAACTTGCTTAGCATGCGCCGATAATAAAATGGCTAAAGCAAAAAAAGAGCTCTCTTTTTTCGAGCTGGTTAGCCATAAAGAGGCGATGGATCGATGGACAGATAGAAATCAACTGAAATGGGTTATAAAAAGGTAACTCTTCGCCAGGTGGCACATGAGAGAAGCAGATAGGCAGAGAGACAGGCAGAAGAGAAGAGGGGGGAATGGCGCAGCTCTCGCTGAAAAATCGCTGTGATCATTAAAGAGGCCGAGTTCATGCATTTGTGAGCGCGGCTTAGGCTAATTGCAGGCGCGAAGCCACACTTGTAAATGATGTGGGAATCTCTGATAGATTTGGGTGCCCAAGGTGTGGGTACAGGGTATTAGGCGGGCGATCACCCGTAGACATTGGGCAACATGCAACAGCAGCGAGCCGAACATAGCTACAATTTTTTCTGCTGCTGCTGCTGCTGCTTCTTCTTCTTCGTTTTTCTTCTTTTTTAATTTAATTGCGGCAATTAAAGCAACGCATAGATGCATAAATAAAGAATAATATTAAAGTTGATAATTATGCTATAGCATATGTGAATACAAAGAAGTAGTAGAAGAAAGAGAAGCAGAAGCACAAGCAGAAGCAGAAGAAGAATAGGAAGAGGAAACATACATATATACATGAATAATACAATCAGGCAACTGGTTTAGGGAACTTCTCTTTGAGGCTCAATTTCATGCTGGAGCTGGCGGCGTCAAATGAGCTGAGGGAATATTCAAATGCCTGGAATGTCTTCCATTTCTATATATGTATGTATGTACGTAGTGTATTCTATAGCTGTATGTGTGTGTGTGTGTGTGTGTGTAAGCATCTTTGCCTTTAGACGAGTGACAATTGTTGCCACCTAATAACCAATTCAATTATTGGCTGCCTAATAAACCCGTTTACTTCAACTTAATTATTGGCCTTGGCTCGCGAGCCTGCGGGGTAGTTGCCAAGAGTTTGGCATGGGGCGGCTTCTCCCTTCGGCTTTCAGCAGCGTTTCAGCCAGCACTTGAGGCCTTAAATGCGCAATAACAACAACACCTGCAACAACCAACTACCAACAACCTACAGCCAACAGCCACAGTCACTGCCAACAGCCAACAACGAGCAACTAAAGCATTTTTTATTTAAGGGGCTAAATTGCCAAATTGCTTTTGTTGTTAGCTAATGACTCGATGAATTTGTTGCCGTCTGAGCGGTGCCCTTCCCCAGCTCCTCCTCTGCCCCACATTTGATGGACATCCAATGATTATGACTTTTAAGCAGGCTCTAAGTGCATTACAACTTGGCCCAAAAGCCGATAAAGTCTGTGGCGGAGGGCGCAAAATGTTTTTGGCAATTAATCAACATTTGTTGAACTTTCTGCAAAGTAACGAATATTTCAAGGGCTTGCCAAATAACTTTTATATCGAATCGTTATTGCTTTGCAGTGTATTTCTGAGAGCATTCATATATGCCCAAGATTAAGGCTCAACGGGATTTCCATTCTGGAGCGCAGTTGCCCTACAGATTATTGAGCAGGAATTTCATTGAGATTGGTTGTGCTCTAGTTATATAAAGTCTAGGCTCTAGAGTGGATAAGCTGGAGATGTGTGTAGAGACCATTGCACAAGATCATTATTTTTTATTTATCTCTGAGTTCATTAGATAGAAATTTTATTTTTGTTACCGGTGACCACTTTAAAAATTGAATGTAAATCATGAAAAATCATTATTATAATTTTTTAAACATTACGATCTAGTTCCTTATTTTGCAAGACTTTATATGGATTTACGTCATTACGACATTTGTTGCTCATAAGCCAAAACAATGTAATTCAATCTAATATTATTGGATTTCATATACTTTTCGGATAGCTGAAGATGTTCGAGCTCAACAGGACGGCATACGTCACTCTCTTCTAGTCCAGTTATGTTTTTCTACCGCCTCGCCCTTAACGTTCAGTGAAATAGTAGCGAGGGCAAAGAAGAGAAATGAAAACTCTTCCAATATCTATGACTCACTTATGGACCTTGCTATTGCCAGCAAATAGAATGGCTAAATGTTGTATAGAATGATAAATATGAAATATCGATAACAATTTCAGTAATTGCTGTAGACCAACAGATGAAAGAATATTTAGATTATGTGCAAAAGACTAAGTGAGAGTGCATTGCGAATGCTGACCCTCATTTAATCTCTGCCATGCACTCTCCACAGCTCTCTTGCTACTAGCTAGAGCGCAATTCGATTGCGAAATCAGAGCGAGTAGTCCGTAAAATGCGTTGGCCATAAAGTCAGCTTGGCTCTGCAGCGACTGCCACTCACGCCTCTGCGACTGCGGCGCATAATTGAAGAGTGGAAGCAACCCCATTACTTGCAGACAGCGCTCAATCAGCGCCACGAGCCACCCACTTCGCGCCGGCCAAGAGTTCAAATTAATTGCAATATGAGACACATTAAATTTGACCCCATTGAGGGTTGATCCCCGGTTCTAGGGCACACCCCCACATCAGGGTGAAGGAGACTATCTCTATCACATGGCCTTAATGAGCGGTCAGTTAATCATGACATTTAAGACAGTGCCATTTGGCCAATGTCCTGTGGCCGAGGGGGAGGCGGGTGGTAGAGTCCATAGCGTCCTCTAAATTAAAGGCATATATTAATGCGATGGCTCATAGGGATCGGAGTCGGAATCGGGTTCAGATTCGGATTCGCGCTCATGTTCGGGCTCGGGTTAAAGTTGCTGCCGCACTATAAAGACACTTTAATGCACTTCATCAATTCGGGTTATGGCTATAACACGCTACAGCCAGCTACAGCTGTGTGTGTGAGTGTGTGTGTGTGTGCAGCGAATATTGAGCCCATGCCATAGCCGTAATTATCTTTGCCCCAGACTAACTCAAGTCGGCTTCGCATTTTAAGATTTCGCAAAAATAATAAATAATAAAAACAGCAGCCTCAACAACAAAATGGGTCGTTTTTGGCTGGCAGATAAAAAAAAAAAACAACAACACAAAATATATATGAAAAAAAAAAAAAAATTATGATGAAACTCCATTAATTTTTGTTGCCTTAGTTGCTGTGGCTGTGGCTGTTGCTGTTGCTGTTATTGTTATTTTTGAGGCCCGTTTGCGGCGGCTGCGTCATTGTTAATGAGTTTTTGCGTATGGCTTACTTATGGCGAGAGGAGCCGTCGCAGCCTGGACCAGTTCCAAGGAACTTAGGACTACGCTGCGGCCCTCAGACAAAGTTGGCAAGCCAACGGCCCAGCCCAGCGTAGCCCGGCCGCAGAGGCTACTTAATATTTGCCTGATTCGAGCTGAGCTTACTGCCGCCGCCTGTCCTGTCCTGTCCTGTCCTGCCCTGTCCTGTCCGTGGCCTGGACGGGCCTGGCAACTTCTGTGCGATTCTTTTTAATAAACTTCTTAGATAGAAGTTAAGCGCTGCAGCACTTCGATATGCCGCATCGCCGGCTTGCCCCATGCTCCATGCTTCGTGCAGTCGGGCAACTTGCTCGGCTTTTCCCACGCTGCTGTCCAGCCGACCAAAATTAAAGCCATTAGTTTACACTTTACATGCTAATGGCAAAGGTTCGAAAGGAGCCTGTCGCGTCCTTCACAGCCTGCCCCCAGGGGCAGGAGAGTAGCTCTGTTCGTGCTTCTGGTTAGCCGCCGAGCCAACTCAACTCCACTCAACTCAAGTCAAGCCAAGGCAAGCCAGCCTATCCTGCTGAATAAAACCAATGAACTTTTTAATTGCCTATGAACCCGACCGCCAATCCCTGTCTGTAGGCTCCAATTGCCATTCCTGTTCCCATTCCCGTTCCCATTCTCATTCCTGTTCCCGGTGCGCACACCAGTTAAGGCTCATCCGCTTTGCGAGTCGCGTATTCGAGTAGCCCGACGTTAGTCCGCTCTCAGGTCTGCGCACTGCCACAATTTCAAGTTTTACTGTTTGCTGTTATTTTATTTAGACAATTGGCGCCGTTACGGCCGCAAACATTCGCCCAAATTAACGACCTGTTTCGATTAGAGACGAGTGGCGTTTACTGCACTTTCCAGTTGCTCAGTCGCCCAATTGGCCAGTCGGACAGTCGGACAGCTGGACAGCTGGACAGTTGGACAGTTGGCCAGCTTTGAGACTGTTTATGGCCCGAGTAAATCATTTAAATTATGGCGCATTTGAACACACGGCTCAGCTCTATTGATTGGCTGGCAACAAGGTGCGCGTCTTGGCGACTTGAGATATGGCATTCGGTTGCGACAAGATGGTAAGAGTTGGCCAGAAGGCTGCTGGCTTTGCCTCTTACGTGGCGCAAGCTCAGCTCAAGCAGGGCCAGACACGTGGATGGGTCTATCGCTTAGAGGCCTATCAATTACTGTAGATGCTGCTTATCTCGATTCTTGGCTGGTAATCAGGGCAATTGTCACTTCACTTGGGTGCCCGCTGAGGCCGACCCTATCTCAGGTGGTCGGCATATGAAGTGGCTAATTAAAATAGTTAAATGTCATTTGACCCTAAGGGCTCCCGAACGGAACCTCAAAGGCGCGCATGGAGAGGCGCGAGCTAAACAAATTTGGCTGGCGCAGCAGGTGGCGGGGATCGGTGAATCTGGCCACTGGGACCGTCGGAGCCGTCGGAGCCGTCGGAACCGGGAAACTGATCACAGCAGGCGCTATCAACGACGGCGCTGCAGGTTCAGCACCTTTTGTGCGATAGCCGGCAATAAGTTGGCTACATCAATCGGAGGCGGTGTCATAATTTTCACAGCAGGTGTCGCTGCTAATGATTTACAGCGGTGCGAGTGGCGGGCAAAGAGCAGCATGCAGAGCGGTGCGAGTGGGAGAGAGACGGCGCACTTAGACCAACTGCAGAGTAACGAGCGCAACAAACTGCAGCGGTAGTAAAATGAAAACATGGACAAAAAAGAACCAAAATCTAAATTCGTTGTGGGCAGACGCGCTGCTCTTTGATGTCGCAGTCAGAGGGCTAGTGGAGAAACTAAGTGGAGGAGGGACCGTCAGTAACTGAGAGGGAGCGAGAGCCGAGATAATGGACAGCTCATTGTTGCTGTTGCTGTTGCTGTTATGGCCCAACAACATCAAGTTGAAAAACAATTTATTATTCGTTTTGTGTGTGTGCTGCATGTGTGTTTGTGTAGCTATAGGTATAGGTCTGTCTCCTTTCAATTTGGCCCGGTTAAGTACGGTTCCGATCGGCCTAAGCCCTTTCCCCTGCAGCCGCATTCACCTTTACAGCCACAGCCACGGCCACAGCCACAACTCTGTCCACAGTCAGGCCGTGGGGCGTTGCAGTGGCTCGCCGCGCTAATTTGGTCATGTTGGATGGCCGTGGAACGAAAGCCTGGCGCCAATGGCGCCCCCTATGGCGCACAAATGCTAAACAAATTGTTAAATATTGTAAGCGATTCGAATTGGGGCACTTGTTGTTTACCGTGCCAAACAATAGAGGGTGGACAGTGATGAAGCGTAGGTGTAGCTCTCACGTGAGCTTGTCATTCTGCATTGGCTATAAGTGAAAGAGACAGTTATTACTTCAAGTCTAATTGGTCTAAAGAGGACTTTCTTGTTGCTGTTACCGCAAGAGGATAACTTAATTCTAGCTCAAGAATGAAGTACTCCTTTCGGGCTTTGGAATTAGAAATAGGTAGAGGTGGAGGTATTATACTCACTGTTCAGTATGGACTAAAACTCGGTTCACAATTATCGTAAGCTAACCTGTCCTGGGTGTGCGTGAAAGAGATATTCATTACTTCAAGACATAGTAACAAAACTATATCAGCGCATTGGTTATAGATATCAAATATCCCACTCAAAGGTCGCTAGGAATCCCAAAACCTTGCCTTTAAGCCTATTTAGTCGTAATGAGTAGAAGTACGAGTCGCAATAACAGCAACAGTGATAATAACAGTAATAGTAACAGCAACAGTAACAGCTACAGTAACAGATACTTTAACATTAATAGTGTCGTTGACAGAATAAGAGATCAGCGAATTTCCTAGAAGTTATTCAATCTATGAGGCGTAGTTCTCATCGAGAGCTGCAGATAGCTAACTGTTGATTTGATTTGAGTTCCATGAGGTTTCTTACTTACATTAAGACATCTGAAGATGCAGCCTGACTGCCAGTTTTTCTATATTCGTGCATTGGAGCTGGCTGTTATGGAACTCAAAGCTGACCTTTTACCATAAAACTCGATTCACAGGTAACATAGGCCAATGTCTTATCGGGTGCAGAGCAGACGTCTGGTCGGACAAACTCTGACTTGGCTTTTAGCTGCTGTGCTAATCGATGAATCAAATCATCTAGCATTTAAATTTGCAGAGACTTGATTGACTGGCTAACTGATTAGCTAACTAACTAACTAACTGACTTACTGGCTTACTGCCTGCCCCGATATCATTTTGTATAATTTTCTTGCCACACACTCGAGCTCGCTCTGCACTCTGCAGGGAGCCATGTGCGCAGTTGCACGACGTTGAAATTGCTCCAATTATGTTGGCTCCGGTGCGGGCTGGGCCTGGCTTTGGCTCTGGCTCTGGCTCTGGCTCTGGCTCTGCTCGGATACGGGGCCAAAGTAGTTCGGTGGCCAACGTCGCGACGTTGGCTTTCTGTTTTGACTGCGCCGCTCATCCTTTCCACCATTCATTCTGTGCTCTGGCACTGTGACTGGACGTACTGGCCTCAATATCATTATACTGCCAGCGGGGCAGTGGCACCTCTCTGACATATTGCGCGGCGATAGCAGCCACAGCGACATCGCTGTAAACGCGCCACAACAAGTTTCGACCCGGCTACCAGAAATGGCACAATCGCCCAATCCCCCCATCCAATCGGCGCTCTCTGCCTCAAATCTCAGCCAGCAGCAATGCGGAAACGGCCTGAGCCGGCTATCGATTCGCAGTTGGCTATGAACCCGAGTGCGCTCCCTGTGGGTAGCTGGGCGACCCCGGCAATTATTCGACAAATAGCAGCTTCCGCGGCCTCAATCTGCGCCAGCCTGATTGCGGGCTGCCACGGCTAGCTGGCTGCTGCCTTAGCTGTTTCTCCTCCCACAGCTAATCTTAGCCGCTAAATTGGCCGCTAAGCAACGGTACAGCTGAACTGTAAAACACAGACTTAATGCTCTTAGACAGCTAGGCAGGCAGCCAGGCAGCCACTTGACTACTGGGTGGACAAAGCGGCTTCGGCTGAGTTTCGCGGGTCGATCACATTCGTGGCGGCTCCGTTGACAATTTCGGGTGGGGGCATCAAACAGATGCTGAAGCTGCCAGGCGAAATGTGTGTGACGAGGATCAGCGAAAGGATAAGCCGCCGACGTCCAACAGATTGGGCCTGGGCAGGTAAGGCTGAGCTGATCCTTGACCGTCGTCAATCACACTGCAATTTTGGCTACAGCTAGGGACAGTAATTGGAAGTGTTAGCCAGATAGATGCACAAGTGGCCAGGGGATGTTGCCGCATCGCTAGACAAGGCCAGCAGCAGCAATTCGTTCTGGGCAGGCTCAACAAAGCCAGGATCACAAATGAGATCCTATTGTTCTTCGGAGAGCGCAGGAGGGAGAGAGAGAGCGAGACCCAGCTGTGCGGAAGTCAAAGTCAACTAAATGAAATCACAGCACATGTTGTATGCATATGAGTGTGTATGTGTGTGTGTGTGTGTGTGTATGTAACTAAAGTTAGTTAAGAGCTATAAAAGCCAAGATCTAAAACGTCTTTCCTTGAATCGCTGCCATACAGATTGTGGTGAATGATTCCGATTACAGAGCTTCTGGAATTCCGTTGAGCTCTACTGAGAAATGCCGCTCGTAAAGGCGAGAGGCATTTAACGGGCATTAAAATGCGAAATCTCCGATATGATTTACGTTGCGAATTAATTTCGTGGGCCGACGTTGCGTCGGTGGCATTAAAACGGTTTTTGGATTTCGGTTTTTTGTTTTTGGCTTCCTTCTGATTGTGAATCTCGGCCGTCTCTGTTGATGTTGCTGGCAGAAAAGGAGCCGCAGCACAGGATATGAAATTGAGCATAACTAATTAGAATTCAAACAATTTTCAGATTCGAGCGAAAGACGCGCTTGTTAATTAAGAAAACTAAAGAGGAAGTTGAGCCGTTCCCATGGCAACTGCATTGAACCCAACTTAATGACGGTACCCCAATTTCTTCACGCTCTTTTTAGGATCATCCTAGTCTGCGCGGCACTCCACTGGCCATGCTGGCCGCCCAGTGCAACAAGCTGTCGAACAAATCGCCGCCGCCGCTGGCCGATGCGGCCGTCGGCAAGGGTTTCCATCCCTGGAAGAAGAGTCCCAATTCACCGGCAGCAGGTAGCAGCAACGCACCCGGCGGCGGCGGTGGTGCATCTAGCCTCAGCGGCAGCAGCAGCGTTGGCCAGCACTCGCCCTGCGCCATCTCGGCGGCAAGCTCGTCCAGCTCCAGCGGCAGCGGCAGCGGCGGAGGAGGGGGCGGCGGCGGAGGCAGCGGCGGGCAAACATCGCGCAGCCTCTCGTCCAGTGCTAACAGCAGCACTATGGTAAACATCACAGCTAGGTAAGCAGCACGACGGCGCACAGTGGTCCAATGTCCTGAATCTGGCTGAGCCAAGGATGAGCAAGCACCGGAGCCGGAGAGTGAGCCGGGATCGATCCATCGATTGGCATTACCTCCTCTTCAGGCAGTAGCTCCTCCCTCATTGAGGGTCCGCTTGCGTGCGCCCTTGGCTCAGCTAGCGTTCTGGCGGCTTGTGGACCACTGTGCGTTGGCTAGACAACGGCATGCTTTATACAACTTGTGAGTAATTTCAGCATATATCCTTACAGTCGTCCGCTCGCCTCGTCCTGCGCGGCCGTGGGCACCTCGGCGTCTGCCTACGGCAGCGACCTGTACTTTCCCAACACGTCCACGTCGTCGGGCAGCATGGTGGCCGACAATCATCACATGCACCAGGGGCTGTTGGGCAAGGTGGAGGGCGCTGCGTTCGGGTCGGTCTACTCGCGCCACCCGTACGACTGGCCCTTCAACGCGGTGACTGCGTCCGCCCACAAGGCCGCCGAGGCAGCCAGCGTCAACTCGGGCTGGTGGGACATGCACAGCGCTGCCGCTGCCGGCAGCTGGCTGGACATGGGCAGCGCCGCGGCGGCGGGCATGCACTCGACCATGGCCAACTATGCGAGCGCCGCGGCCGCTGGCACGGATTACAGCTCGGCGCTGTCGCACTCGCTGTCGAACACGGCCCATCTGCTGGGCTCCGGCCAGCACTTGCTGCAGGACACGTACAAGAGCATGCTGCCCGGGCAGGGGGTGGGCGGCTTCTCGCTGCCGCACAGCTCGCCGTCGGCGGCGGCCACGGCCGCCTCGCCACAGGCCTCGACCCCGTCCACGCCCTCTCCGCGCTCGCAGCGTCGGTATGCGGGCCGCGCCACCTGCGACTGCCCGAACTGCCAGGAGGCGGAGCGCCTGGGCCCGGCCGGCGTCCACTTGCGCAAGAAGAACATCCACTCCTGCCATATCCCGGGTTGCGGCAAGGTGTACGGTAAGACGTCGCATCTGAAGGCGCATCTGCGATGGCACACCGGCGAGCGTCCCTTTGTGTGCAACTGGCTGTTCTGCGGCAAGCGCTTCACGCGCTCCGACGAGCTGCAGCGGCATTTGAGGACACATACCGGCGAGAAGCGCTTTGCTTGCCCCGTGTGCAACAAGCGTTTTATGCGCAGCGACCATCTGGCCAAGCACGTAAAGACGCACAATGGCACGGCGCCGAATGGCATTAAAAAGGGCTCCTCGGAGTCGTGCAGCGACTCTGAGGAGGCAGCCAATCAGTCGGGTGAGTCGAACGGGTTGGGCGGCGCGTCCAGTGGCCAACAGACGGGCGCAGGTGGTGGCGGCGGGGGTGGCTCCGCCAGCTCCGGCTCCGGCAACGGCAGCTCTGGCTCCGGTGCCGGCGGCAATCGAGCTGGCAGCCATCCCGGCACCCCGACCTCGCTGCACGCGCATAGCGCCTCCAGCACGTCCAGCAGCCTGCTGGGCGGCGGTCTGCACCTGGCCACGCCGCACCAGATGGTCGCCGCGGGCGGCTCGCCGGTGATGCTGCATCAGCATCAGCAGCAACAGCACCAGCAGCATTCGCATCAGTCGGCGCACCAGCAGCAGCAACAGCAGCAGCAGCAACAGCAGCAACAGCAGCAGCAGCAGCAGCAACAACAGCAGCAGCAGCAACAGTTCTCGCAGCAGCAGTCCCATCCACACGCCCATCTGCATCACCATCACCATCACCTGGTGGGTGCATCGGCACCCAGTCCCGGCCTGGATCAGCGTCTGGACCACAGCGCCCTGGTCGACATCAAGCCGCCGATGGTTTGAGGATCGCTGGGACCCTTTTTGTTTACCAATTGAACAGAAATGGGTTCCTGGACGCAGTTCAATGTGCACCACCGTTGGGCGCATCTATAATTAGTGGGCGTGGCTCAGCACTCGACACACTAATGCTAATGACACACGCACGCACTCTTAAAAATATTTTTTTGTGGGTTTCGCATTTTTTTTTTTAATTCAAAAAAATAATTAATAGCTAAGCAATTTTTTTAGTATGTTTAAATAAATATTATGTGTACATAAAAGTGCTAAGAAACGCTAAATACAAGTACCCGCTATTTTAATTAACAAAAGAAAAGAAAATCAACTAAAAAGAAAAAAACACAAATTGCTAATTCTTAAAATAAAATGAATATATATATATATCTTAAAATCCTGCTTAAATCCTATTGTATATATGTATTTAATGTATTTCTAGATGTCTATACGAATATAGTTTCATATATATATATCAAACGATCCTCAAATTTACAATCATAAAATTATTGCTATTGATATAAAGTATGCTACAAAAAAAGTTTTTTTTTCATAGTTCTTAGGTAAACAATTATTAAGAGAAATGGATCTATTAATATGCGCAGCGTTTACAAAAGTTATATATGGATATACATATGATATGCTTAACACAATGGCAAGCTAAACTCGAAAATTAAAGAATTGAGAGAAAAATGAAAACAAATCTGATTTCAATAAAAGGTAAACAATTATTATTATTATTATTATTTGTTGAACATTATGTGAGCAATTCAAAAAATAGTTTAAACCTATATATTATTAAAATAATATTTCTAGTCCAATTATGCAAAAAACAAAACAAAAACAAATGAAAAAAAAAAAATAAAATAAAATATAATTAAAGCGATTATTTCTAAAACTAAGGATGATAAACCAAAATTGTAAATCAAAACAAAATGATTTGCTTCAATTGAACGGTAAATATGCATGACAAGTGTGAAGGAGGCGCTAGGAGGCGTGGCCAGTGCTTCTTCTCCCGCTATATGCATTATCTTAATAATTGTTAAATAAAAACTACTTTTTTTTTATCCACTTAAAATATGAATATATATATACGAACTATGCATACTATATATAAGACGCTAGTGCATTACAATTTTGCAACTAAATGTGTGTTTTTTTTTTTTTTTTTTTTTTTTTTTTTTTGTATTTCAATTTAACCAAACTTACATTTCATATATTAATGTATACGCGAATGGAGGAAAGAAATACAGAAAACAAAAACAAAAAACAATTAGGGCTTGACTAGTTTTTAACTCTTTAGCGAGATGAAACTTACTTAGCAACTTTAAGCTGTATATGTGTGCACGTATGTGCATATGTATGTGAGTGTGCACACGTATGCAGTTATATATACATATATGCATGTATGTGTATCTATATATATATAGATAATACTTTTTTTTTTTTGTCAACAAACAACAAAATGTAAATTAAATATTTAAAATAAATTTAAAAAAATTACAAAATTTTATTAAAAATAAATGTAACAAAACTTTCAGTTATGAACATTTGCTGTTGTTGTCCCTTGGACTCGGGCTCAATGAATATCAATTTGCCAGCAGCAGCCCGGCATAACGGGAATCGTATACGTGCTCTGCGAGCGCAGGACCATTGCATGGGGGGATGCTGGGCCGTACACTTCCGATCTGAGCCATGTGGATTGCGGGTGGTTGCTGGGCTGGATGTTTTGGCCGCTGGGTGGGTGGGCTGACAGTTTATTTAACATTTGACGGTCGGAATGCTGCATTGTGGGCGTCAACGGGGGCGGCCCGCCCAACCTTGTCGTTAACGACTTAAACGTAGAAAAAAGGCGACGGGTAGAAAAACGCTTTACGGTTTACGCTATTTGCTTTGGTTACGCCAGTTACTTATGGGGGGCCCGGCTGCTATTTGGGTGATTTAAATTTTATTACCGTGGATTTGTTGCCTGGGGTCGACGTCAGTTCAAATGCTCAAATGCTCGAATGCCATCAAGGATGAGTGGGTCGCCGGGAAATCGGGGTAAGGGCAGATTGAAATTGAAGTATGTGCAGATTGTTTTTGATTTGGTTTGCTTTTCCTATGCTTCTCTTATGAGTAGATTAAGCTGCGCATTTATTTTTCGGCTGGTATGCTCTGTGTGTGTTGTCAGTCCCGAGGGGGCGTTCAATTGCGTTGGTCGTGTGGGTGGCTTGGGTGGATCGGGTAGCTGGTGAGGTGGGTGGCTGGTGGCGGGTGACAAATGAATTGAAAATGCTCGACCGTAAATACATAAATAATAAATAACAACAAATAACGGTTATCTCTCGGTATGTCAAAGGTTAAATACTTGATGACACATAAATCCCCTTATATACATATAACAAAGAGAACTCACTTGACGACTGATTATTTCCCGTAATAGAATTAATATACATAACAGTATTTTTTATCTCATTGGTAGACAGAGTTCCACAGTGCAGATGGTGTACCAAATAAGTGGATCTCGAAGTGATTAATACTAAATGGCTTTAGTATGTAGATATAGACTATATAACAGGATTTCGATTAGGTGAGCGTTGATATATTTCACTTCTTTTCTTCAACTTTATTTCCTTGTTCCTTTTTCTCTAGTGGCCTCGTTTCCAGTCGTTGTATTTCTCTCTACATTTCTCTATCTCTTCCTATGTCTTCTATTCTGCTTCTCACTTTTTCTTTGTGCTTTCCATTTTGTCTTGTTTTCCCTTTGACCATCTGTTTCTCTCTTTTTTTCCAAAAGCTCTCCGATTATTTCAGTTTCCAAAATTTTCTGTTTTCTTCTCGATCACTCTTTTGATTCTCACTTTTTCCCTCATCCTTTTCCTGCTCCTCCTTCTCAAACTGTTTCTATCCTGTCTTTTGCTCTTATTATCTGTCACTCCCTCTCTATCTTTTTCTTCTCCTTTAACTAACCTATTCTTTATTCATTCAATCTCTTATTTCCGTTTCTCTCATTTCTAGTTTTCCTTATCTCTATTTTTCTATCTCTCTCATTCTAGATATCTCAATTTCCTTCTCTCTTTCTTTCCATATAAATTTATTTCTCCTTCGTCGTTTTCCTAAATTAATTGTTGTGTTTCTTTTCTCTCCCCAGCGTCGTCAATCTCACTATCTACCTATCGCCGTGCTATTCGTCACCTTTGCCTATAATAACAAATAACTCATTCACGTCTACTTTATCAATAAGTAATACCATATATATAAATTTTTAATTTGGGCAAATTAGAAAGCTTTAGCTCAGACTGCACGATTATGAGATCCCCTGAACTCTTCAAAGTGTTGTTATGTGATCAATACTGATTATATTTACTATTAATAACGCACAGAAGTTGAAGACAATTATGCAGTTATCTTCTTCAGCTTGATATATTCTAAATAGAATACTTTGAAAACTAAAGAGAAAATAATTCAAGTTGTTGTCAGATACTTTAAAGCTCTTACAGCGCACACAGTGAGTAAATTACTGTCTCGCTCGGGTGTCAAGTGAAAGATGTACGAGTCCCACTCAACGGCTGCCGAGTCCTGCTCCTGCTGTGCTGGAGCACCATTTGTATGGTCGCATTTCAAAAGAACGTCATGAAAGTTGTAAATAAAAATTATAATAGTACACAGCACAAACAGCAAACACAGAAGCAGAGGCGGCATGCGTTTGGCATCGGCTTGACGCACTCATGCCCAGACGCACCCCACCCTACCCCACCCCACCCCACACACACACACACACACTCACACACATACACAGAGAGCGTCAATGGCACTGGACATTGTAGATGATAAATGGGCGCTCAAAAGGAGCAGCATATGCTTGGATGCTAAATACCGTTTGCCAACAGTGTAAAACGCTCAGCACTCGAGGCTCTTCAGCTAAATCTGAGAAAGCTCAGATAAGTATATAACATGTATATATGTAAATATGTATACACTGTGTGTCTGTTTGTGTGCAAACATGATTTTCATATATCATTTAAGTGGCGTTAGGCGCCGCTAATCAGGCGCTCGCCTGAGCTGCCAGAGTGTGGGAGACTTGGAATTGGTAGCTGTTGGTTATGCTGCTCCACCAGCTGCACCCTCCCTCACTCCCTCGCTGCCTCCACCCCTCCGTTGCTCGAGTGTCAACACTATGTGTCGCTTGGGGCGTTGGAGTGACAGGGGTGTCGCTGGCACTTCAAAAATTTCTTAATGGCTGCTCGCCTCTGGCTCTGCGGGTGCTTCCTCCTTGTTCACACATTGTTTTCATTAAGCAGCACCAAAAATTTGGAATCTGCTGCTGAATGAGTGCGCGTAATCTGTTGTTGTTGTTGTTGTGGTTGCTCATATTTATTTGTTGTTGTTGTTGTTGTTGCTGTTTGTCGTTTGTCGCTGAGTTGTCTCTCGCTTGTCTCTTGTCGGGATTTCCACATCTGTTTGCATTTGACACGATTATTTATGTTTATCGCGCGTTAAATGCGGTCTATTATCAGCATAATAATCGTAATTAAAAGCCAACTAATTTATGGCAGTGATTTATTTACCCCGCATTCACGGCATTTTTTAGTTCTTCCTTGCTTTATGCTCAAATTCCATTCGCATTTTGGTTCATACCCTCTCCATCTCTCTTTCTCTCTCATACACACATATTTCAAATGGATCTCTGGAAAAAAAAAAAACATTTCAAATATGTAACTGACAGAAGGATTGCCGTTTTTAGACATAGTAAGTGTTCACAAATAGGTATATATCTACATATGTATATATCTATTTATATTTAAATCTATGTAAATATTGTCTAAGGAGCGCCTGTGTAATCTCGAGTCTGCTTAGGCTAAGATGCTTTAATATAATTATGATTTAGTAATGAAATTATGGAATTTCTGTATCACAAAGTGGAATAGGCAATAGTTACAAAGAAACTCCAGTTTATCCAAATAAGTTTGTATATATATAACCGGCAGACTCCATTTTTTTTATCTAAGCGAGTCTAAGCAGAGCTTGAACGTCTATAAGTCTGAAGCTTGAGTGTAACCTCGCCATAATGTACCGATAGACAAGCTTATGATTTAGGTTATAACTCATTGGACTACCTTATTATCGATAAGTATCGACACATGTATCTAACTCTTTGACGTTTAGCTGAAATCCTGAATAACATAATAATTGCGACTTCGATTCCGCCCGGACTAGAAACATATAGCCAGGTGGCAATAAAAAACTCTGCATTCTGCTCACGATATCTTCTAAGGATTAGGGTAAATTCAGAGTATCTTCCTTCCTGACTAGAGTGTTCATACTTATTTTTACAGATTTAGTTGTTGCTTAACTTAATAAAACTTAAATGAAAGGGCAGAAACGTAGTATAGGATCGATATTTCAGTTCTGTAATTCTTTCGTATACAGAGTCAATTTAACAAACTGTAAACTATTGAATAGATCTTAAAATCTATTTTGATAACATTTTAAATTAGAGGCCAAACAAATACTCATAGGGTAGAGTAGAATTAACAGAGAATTTTAGATTCTTTTCTGATGCTGTGCAGTTTTCATAAGGAAAGCATTTTGATTGCCAGATGTGAAATCTATTTTCATATTTATAAATATGTTCAGATAAGAATAAATAATTACATCTTAAAGTATATTTAAGCAACTCCGATCATAGTCACTTAGGTGGTTGACTAGAGGGAGAAAGAGGGATAAATATGTATATAGACATGATATATGTAATAGAATCGACTGTTCATGCTACTCGAGAATATGAACACACACATTACAACAATTACACTGTGAGTATGTATGTGGGTATCCATTCAAGTCGAGTCATATGTATTATGGGTGCAAGATACTGACCGATTAGCTGGACAGAAGGAGCTGGAGGCATGGGGGCCGTTTAAATTAGCTGCATATGCGGCACTCGATTAGAAGGCGAATCGAACAATAAAATCGAAATATCTAATGCTCATAGTCAATCGGCGATTATTTTCAAATTAAATCATTAAAGTTAATTACAAGGTGTAGCCAATGACACAGGCAGCTCGGGCACTCGCACAGCAACAACAACGGCAACAACAACAACAACAACAACGACGACGACGACAACAACTGGGCAATGCCATTGAAATGAAGTCTAAATGCCACTTGGAGAGCAGGAGAACCCTTTCTGGCCATGAACCGTATCATGACAAATGTAAATTTAAATTGTAGGTGGCCATTAAAAGGACCAAAGGCATTGATTAGCTGTTCGAAAATATGACAATTGTTCAACTAATTCTCAGGCTCACTTTACATAGACTGCTCACAAATATTGTATTTTATTATCCTCCTGCACATGATTGGCCAATGGCATTTACCTGTGCAATCAATATGAAACATCGCCGGCCACAAGCAGCAGCTCTGCTTCTCATAAGTCAGGAATGTACTTAGTATCACCTTTCCTTCATATGTTAAATGAATGTTTTCGTATGTGCTGTGCTCTTTGTTATCAATTTTGATATTATTATGAATTTCTGAGTATTTCCAAACTTTTCATTCTTTACAACGCTCATTTTGTTATTCTTTTGTATATTACTCCGTACATCAATGGAAATCTTTAGATATATTCATAGATATATTATCTTAAGTGAATTCTCTCTTCAGAGTCTTTCTATAGACTGTTTCCACAGATATTCTCTTCACACTCTAGCATACTTGCACTGTAGACTATCTTTCAGTAAATATTCTTTTTAGATTTTCTATATAGAGAGAGACAGCCAATAGAATCTCTACTCCCTCTCGACTCTGTCTGTTGGCTGTCTTGATAGACTTTCTCTAAAGATTTTAGAAACTCTATATACTATATTTTATAGGCCTTATAGCTTAAATGAATTAAGCAGTGAATTATTTCATTAGCAGCTTATTTTCCACCAAATTTGATATGGCAAGGGTGTTTCTACTTTATTTAATAAATGTATATAAATGCCTAAGCAAATCACAAAGCAAACTTAGCGTAGCACACGAGGGAAAGGAATATATCACTGAATAATATTTTTTTATATTTCTGAAAGTCATGTAGGGAGCAGAAGGACCTGCGTTTCGCTAAATCGAATCTGATTCTTTTTATCTCATAGTATAATGGTCTAATATATTTCATCTCTGTCTAACGCAAACGTTATCGCTATATGTATCCTTGGTGGTCTGCAACATTGGGAGTGTGCAAATCAAATGAAGTTGAAGAAGGCTACTTTAAATCCGTTGCACGGTTGGCAGTCGACAGTCGTCAGTCCACAGTCCACAGTCGGCAGTCGACTGCCCTTTCCTTGCAGTTTCACTCAAATTACGCGCGACGCGTGTGGAAAATTTTAAACTAGCTGACAACAGTGTAAATTGGCAGGCACAGGGCGAACGCCGCAGGCAGGAGAAGGATGCGAGGATGCGAGTCTCGAGTCTCGCCGTCTTTGTGAAATTATTCCAACTCAATGAATTCAGACAAATGACTTTCATTACAGCGATTATACGCTCTGCTCTCACCGACTGGATGGGAGCGAATGCTGTCTAAGCAAATTTGGATGGGATTTACGCGGAGCAGTCTAAAGTAGATCGCTGGATAAAGTCGAAGGCCTGATCGATGCCTACTGCAGTTGTTAGTTTGTGTCTGTATCCAGCCACAGTCAGTTCTAGTTCCCAAGGCTCTACTTAGTTAAATAGAACCAAAAGGAGCGAAAGGCCACGCTATCTGTATGGTATATATGTCAAATGGAATGTGCATGTAATTATTCACTCATTTGACTCTACATAGACATATATTTTTCATTTCAGCATTGGCGAGAGCCTTGTTAGCAACTGTTAAGTGTAAATAATTGATAAGGCTGCGTGCAAATGCCTGCTGACTCCCAGGACCTGCTCGCAATGCGAAGGCTGCTCCTTGCTGTGAGACGTTGCGGTTTCTGTTGTCAGCTGGCTGAGGCTGAGATTGGGTTGCTCAGCTTAGCCCTGCTCACAGCATACCTCAGTCTTATCTCATAATCTTTTCAGTGACTTTTCAAGGTCCGGCTAACCGCAAGTCATATGTATATGCTGAGGCGAACTTGTTGTTAAGCTGCTCTGCTATTAGCCAAGAACTGCAGCACTTGTTACTGGGGTAGCACTGTCGTTTTTCCGTTTTTTATTTTTCTTTTTTATTTTTTAACAATCTACACGACAGCAGTGTCAAACCGCAAAATGTGGTGCAAGGGAGGGCTACAAGGAGCATAACTAGGTACAGAACACGAAAAAATAAAAGCAAGCAAGAGTGCTCTAGTCGGTAGAGCCTGACTAGAAGATACCTTAAGCCCTGAGGTGACTTTCTATTATTCTATGCCTCGTTTATAAATAGAATAAAAACAAACCTGTACACATACATAAATCTGCTGAGACGTTGCTGAGTTTGAGGGTGACATGGGAGAGGTATTCAAAATCCGAAAAATACAGCATCTTTATATTCATTATATGGATCTACACTGTAAATATAAGGACTGTAGCTGTTTTGGTATTCCAGTTATGCTTAAACTACGATGCAAGCTGATCGATTTTTATTTATATTAAGAAACTGGGATGAGTTATCGAAAACAAAATGATGAGCTTGCACTGGCAAGAGGACTGATGGCTAGATGCATGGTAAGCCAAACAGACAGAGAAGTAGATGGACGGACGGATCCAGCTATCGTATATATATATATATATATATATATATATACTTTATGTTTTTCTCCACGCTGTATTCATTCGATCAAACCAATATACCCACGATTCCCATTTGCAATAGGTCTCACGGTATAGAAAAAAGAAAACAAAAAATTCAAGGGAATTAATTGTAATGCGTTTTATTTGAAAAATATTAATTATAAACCTGGAGACAAGCTGGCATTCATGTGGCGCTCTATCATTTCGAATGAATTTTTAATATTTGTATGTGCTCAATTTTTTCCATTTTTGTTGATTTGAATTTGTTGTGCTTACTTTGTACTTAGCTTTCGCCGTGGACAAGTCAAATGGCATGTTGACAGGTGGGCGTGGCGCAAACGGAGGGCGTCGTTTGATAATTGGAACTGGCTAAAGAGCTAATTGTGAGAACTGGCGAGTGTGCAGGAAATCTGATAAACATTCAGGCACCGGGATACGAGCGGACCGAACACAATCGCAGCACAGGTGTCAGCAGAGTTGAACCAGATCCAGTCACATTTGTAGCACTTGCATCATTTGAAACTGTAAACGGATATTGGATGACAGAACCTTAGCCAGAGCACTCGCATAGGAATAGGCATCAGCACAGGTATTGGCATTGCCATTGGCATCTAATGTTCAACTGATGAATGATAAGCCGCACAATGCGAACACAATGAACGGCGAACACCCTGTGCAGCGCTTCCTGTCTGTCTGGCGCGTCTCCCTGTTCGTCTCCCATTTCATCAATGGGCACAAAGTGCTATGGAAACTATTGGCGCAGCGTGGGAGCCGGCCGCATGGCCGAAGCCTAACAGCCCAACCAGCGATGATCGACAATCAATGGTGCGCACAGGACGCGGACAGGTTCATTGTTTGCCGCAGCACCCAAGCAAGGACTCTGCTGGTGCTGGCGCGCTTTGAGACACACGATACCACTTCAAATGCTGCCAGCCAAAGGGATAATAACGAGGCTAATAGACGGTATCGAATTTAACTCTAGCAGATAATCATCTCGGCCTCTGTCACGTCTTTCCGCTCGCGTGAGTGTGTGTGTGCGAGAGTCTTCTGTATAAGAATGAAGGTAATTGTCTAGGGATACTTGACGCTGCACTGACAAGTGTGTCCTTTCTGGTCCTTGAGGCTGCTGCTCTGAGGTTAAGGAACTAACTAACTGGCCAGGCCAGCCGCACCTTAACTCTTTCGACTGCATGCATGCATAGCTGGGCTCAGCTCGGCTCGGCTTGTCTTGGCTTGGCACGGCATGTCCTGTCAGTTGGCAGCCTTAGATCCAGATCGTTGTGTTATCGTAGCACCAGCAGCCAGTCACCAGGCTGTCGTAAGTAATTAAATGTAATTTCGATTTTGGCCAGCCATCCAGCCATCCATCCATCTATCGATCTACGGCCGAGCGCAGCGTGGATGGTGGAGATATGCGTGGCAGGGCGTGGACAGAATTGGGTATTGCGTGCAGCCTCGTGCAGCGGTTGCCAGTTGGCTCTACAATTAGCTGGCATTTGAATAGCGCCTCCCGAAAAAGGGTTCGATTGCCTTTCGATTCGGGCCGCCTTCAGTTCAGAGTTCTCAGCTCTGAGTTTTCAGTTACAGTTGTCGCATAATTATTTAGTTATCATATTGAAAAGTTTGAAAATTGTTCTACTCATTGCATATGCACACACACACGGACACACTCAGGCACACTCAGACACACATTGTATGTGCGCTGAACCCTTTCTGGCCCAAATAACAGGTTGGACAATCCAAATTAAACATTAACTCGTAATAATACATATGTATTTGCCGTTTGAAGACTTGTTAACGAACTTATTAAGCGTAGCGCCACATGCAAATGCACCACAGGCCGAACTTGGAAAACAATTCCCAACATGTCGCTCCACTTAGCCGCATACGATTCAAACAGCAATTCGTATTATTAAAAGTAGAAACAGAACTTATTCGTACATATGTATTCCCCCTTTCGGTCAGCTCTAAGGGTCCCTCAATCGTCTGCAAATAGAGCAATTATCCGAACGGTAACGCAATATATATATACATATGTACGTCTTGGGAGTATTGAAAAGTGGCTGCATATTGATTCAGTTGCTTTCAATAAGTGGATAATCGGCTTCGATTTCTATATTTAATGAGAAATGCATTCAGTCGACTCCCATGGTCACCTGAATAAATTGAAAATATTCTTTGGTCTAGTTAGCAAATCATTTCTTAAAAGAGTTGAACAGGTCTCAAATAGCAATTCATTCATATATTTTTCAAATTATCTATCTATATAACTCCACAGATTAGTTAATGTTAACTTTAATTTACCTAACAGCCAAGAGAGGATTCACCTTGAGAAGAAGAGCAAAGGGTAACAAAAGTAGACAGCTCTATGATGTGTGTGTAGCTCAAAAAAACCTCCTTTGAAAGAAGCATACTCATAAAACTCTGCTGCTAGAGTTATTGATTTCTGGGATAAACATAATAATAATAAATAATCATGTCTAGCAGTCTGTGTAAAGTCAGAGATACTATATAAGAATAATAAAAAAATGATGAAATAATAATAATAAAATGTATTCCAGGCCACATCCATCGATTTTCAGCTCATTTTGAAGGAACAACGACCAAAGATTAATGATATGTGATTAGTTTTTGCTAATTCGAGTTAAAAGATAAAATAGAAATTCAATTCGTGTAGCTTCTACTCGTTGTAATGAAATTTAGTGTCCCTCAAACTATTGCGCAGTTCTCGATTTCAATTGCTTTTTTAGTTTAATTAAACAATTGAGGGAAAACCAATAAATCTAGCGCGCACGCGACACGATGCTAGCTCCAATGGCAATGGCACTGGCACTGGCAATAGCCCCAGGATAAGAAATGCAATTTGCTTTTTGGTGGAACTACAACAATGTATTGTGCTCAATAACAACAACCACAACCGCAGCAACAACAACAACAACAACAACATAAGCAAGAAGGGCCACAGTTAATGAGATTAAAATACGCAGCGGGAGTTCCTTTGAATGAAGCGCCACGGGTTGCTCTCGCTATGCAAGGACACTTAAAACCGAAACGTTAAGTGAAACATACAATACAACAACAAGGTCGACCCAAAAATACCCTGCACCTAATTTGCAACATTTCGAGTGAGTACAGTACGGTACAATCAGTCAAGAATCGGTCTATTTACCTTTTGTACACAGTGTCTATAACTTGATGAACTTTATGATTAAAATTACTTTCAATATATCTCTGCACTGGCTCTACGACTTTTGCGCACTCCCCTCTAAAAACCCAAAAGACTCTTTTTCATTTTGCTGGCAAAGTATGAGAAAGCATGGTCTCAGATTTATTGACAATATGTTGGGCTCTTTTTGAAAACTTAATGAAAATGAGATTCTGTGGTATGAGACAGTTCCCTAATATTATATACGAACAATATGTATTTTTATCTGATGATATATTTACAGAATAGAGAACACTTATTACATTTAAGACAACCCAATTTAGACAGTTATTTATTAAATATGTTTTTAATAGCTATGGAAGATAATATTAATTCCTTGCACGCAAACATTATATGGGGTATTCCGCAAAAGACTTTGATGGAATGTATGTACGTCTTGAGCTTGAGATGATTCTAGTCCTAGTTCTAATTCGATGCGCACCTAGTCTATAGATGCATTTTCTATAACTATTTCCGCGATTTTTGTGTTAGCTAAGTGTGATCAATCAATATGTTCTGTAGACTCAAATCATTTATACCTTCAATGCCTTGATTCTCATTTTCATTAATACTTGAACATTTGTATTAATATATTATATTTAGCATTACTATCTTGTTATCATTTGACTCAGAGAGCGCATTTCGAACAATTATTAAGACATTATCACAATAAAGTACTCCAAAATGGATCATCCTATCAAATATTGCTTGAATAGCACCTCGTTTGTAACCTATGACAATATATTCAAAATCCCATCCATAGAGCTATTTATAAGTATGGGAGACAACATGAAATCAAAAGCATTCAATAATTAAAATCAAGTCGAATTATATGTTTATTAAGTCTTGATTATCTTTTATAATGATTTGAATACATTTATGAATTATCATGTGATAAGTTGTCTGTAACTGTATTTGACTGTAGTTGTCTTTGGAACATTCGCATTTGCCAATTCGCGGGAAAGTACAAGCATTACGAGTTTATGGATAGTATAATATTTGTATAAAGCAGCCTCAGAATAAGGCAATCGTTAGCCGATGAAATATGAATCCTCTACAGTTCTGTGCTGCATTATCAAAATATTTTGTAGTTGATTGAATATTAAATATAATATTTATCAATTAATTTTGTTCTTTTTCAATTTTTTGAACGATTCATAGCCTGAGAGTCCTATATTTGCACATCACTTTTTAAAGTATCTAATCTATTTTATTGTAAATTAATCTAGAGAGACTTACCTATGTTTGACGACCAGGTAGAGCTAGTTTACTCTGGTTATTCGAGAGAATTCCCATTTTACTAATTGTTCAATTTTAAGGATATTTTGGCCCCTTAAGTAAATGGAAGACATATGCTGAGAGCTGATCGCCTGCCAGACTCATGTTGAGAAATAACAAATATTTAAGCCTTTTTAATATTAAATCGAATTACGAATAATATCTACAATAGTTATCGTCCGGACTGGCTAGGCTGCCTGCTCGGGCCGAATGTGAAAGGATGCAGTGAAGCGTGCTAAATCTGGGGCGTCATTCAGATGAATTCGCCTGCGAACGAATTGTTGACAAAGTAAGAGAGAGTAAAAAAAACACAAAAACAAACAAAAAATGCATTGCAGAGGTAAAACAAAAAGTCGTAATTGTCCTCGACTCGGCTCTGTTTATTTGAGCGATAAATGTGAAAATTGTCAATCAATTAAAAAGTTTAAAAACAGCGTCGCCAAATTAACGCACAAACACATCAGGCGCGATTTTCAATTTAGAGATTTCGAGCTCATTGTTCGCCCGGCTTTGTGTGAGCGACTCGATCGACTCGATCTCGGCAAGGACCACATGCGGCGACCGCATTTGCATTGTTTTCCCTTGGCCAAGTGCTTTACAACTGTTTGTCTGTCCGCAGGCTGGACCGCCTCACATTTCACAGAGAATAACTAACTTGACTAACAAGCTCTCTCTCTCTCTCTCTCTGTTCTTCTCTCTCTCTCTCTCTCTCTGTTGGGCACGTGTCAATCAAGTTTATTTCTAATCGATGAAGTAGATGGAATTTCATGGAATTTGGTAGAAATCAAGAAAGGATATTTCATGGATATTAGCCGAAGACCCCAATAATCAGTACTTCATAAGTAATTAAATTTTATAGATGTGTAAAATGTGTATCATTTAGCCAGGATTGGGGAATATCTCAAATTTCCTCCTCCCCATCGCCTTGTTACGCTAATAACAGCATTATGTTAGTATTACAGCTCCAGCACTGGTACTTATTCTCCGTACTTAGTGTTCCGCTGAGTACTTTCTCTCTTAGGTAAATAAGAAGTAAAGTTCCTTCCATCAAAACCAAGCTTTCAAATTCAATATTAGAGCTTAGTTGCTAAGAAATGTCGCCTTTCATTTACTTAGAGTATAGGATGATAAACCGTAAGACAAGACAAGACGCTTTTGGCAGCTATAAACGATTCCATATAGACATGAACATAAAATGAAGCAAGCGGTAAGTGTGATCCTTGAAGTATCTTGTCGAATCTTTTGGCTAATATTTGGGATGGAAATACAGTGCTTAGTGATATGGGATATAGAATATGGGATTGTTTGTTTATTATTACTTAGCACAACTTCTACTTCGAACCAAGTCTGTAGACAGTAGAATTGGGGTGCGGCTCCATAAGTATTGGAACGGTCTCTGATATCGGTCTCTTGGCATTCGTTTTGGTAGAAAGTAAAGTTCCAATTGTCGAACCAGCTCTGTTATTTAATATCTTCATATAGAGAGCTTAGTAGCGTGGCATCTGCACCAAAATTACTTTACTTAGAGTAAATAAACAGCTAAAATAAATTTATACATGATGCATTCAATTCTTGAGATCAGTTCTGTATTCGACTCTTCAACTTTTGTTCAAAGTAATTTCAATTTTTTTTTTTTTACATCAGCTATGATCGTAAATTTATACGCATACATCTGAAATCTACTTTTTATTGGAATTTTGATTGAAACAAAGGCCAGTCTGCCCGACGTCCTGGCAGCCTGACGGCCAGCCTGCCGAGATGCTTTGTGGTTAGCCAGACAAACAATCGGCTGAAGGACATCGGCACACATGGCAGAGATATTGTGTGGCATCATGGCATGCGGCTGTTGGTATCCATGCGAGCGCTTGCCGATCAATCGATCAGAAAATTTCGAAAGCGACAATGAGTATGAAAAACTGACAACTATTATAATCATTAGCTAGGATTTATGAGCGGTATTTGTTCGCCGGGCTTACCGAGGGCTCCGATCGGCAACGAGGGTCGCTCCGCAGCTCCGCAGCAGCACGAGTAGCGGCAGGGTGCGGGGCAGGGTAAGGGGTATTGTAGGGAATTTGTCAGCGCGCAGTACGTAATTGAAGGGCTCGTTTGGGAAGTTGGCAACATTCTTCTTGGGACGAAGAGCCCGTAAGCTGGCAAAATTATTTAATTGATAAATTGTGTCGCATGCTGTGCCCTCACCAAGGATCAGCACAACGGACAACAAACAGCCGAACAACTGGCAAAGGCCAACCGCATCCCCAGAGCCGTTTGTCAGTTACATGAAGTTGACATTTATGCGTGTTATTGTTATTGTGTGAATGCCCCTGCCCGGGAGTTGTCCATCTCTCTATTCACTCGCCCTGCCACCGACTCTCCCATTGAGAGCGTATCCATTACTTGGCCAAACAATAACTTTTATGCAACATTCAATGCTTGACTGTTATGTGTTTTTCTTTTTTTTTTCATATCTTCCCCTCTCTCTCGCTCTCACTCTCTCTCTCTCTCTCTCCGTCTCTCTGGTTTTCATATTCACAATTCGGATACATGCATGAGGCACATTTTTATCCTGTTCACAATTGCTGCCGGCGGCCTGCCTGAATCCTGTGGCCACTGTTGACTTTGTTCATTGTTATTGCAATTTTTCCAATTTATGGCACGTTTTATGCAATGGACTTGGCAAATGGCGGCTCGCTCTCTCTCTCTCTCTTTCATCCACATCGGCTTTGTTCGCCGATGCGGCAGTTTGCGTTTTTTTTTTTTATTATTGACAACTTCCTACAGGTCTTTATTATGACGAACCGAGCTGTGGACTCTGCTACTAACGCAAAGTATCGTATCGGTATCCTAGACAAATTGCTGCACAATTATGTGGAATATATAGACATGTGTATGTGACTGGGACTCTATATAGACTAAGAACAATATTAAACGGAAGCTGAATTCTAAAGGCTGCAGCGGTGAAGTTCAAAGTAACGCTTAAAAAGGAAAAACAAAAACTACTTTAATATAACATTAAATCTGGGTATGTTACTTTTTTATGAAAATGTTAGAATTACTTTTGCAAAAGATATTTTCTATAGTTTAAATAAGAATGAGTCAATGAATATGGGGCTTCTCTTTTTGGAATTGTGCGTCTTCAGTTTCATCGCATTGAAGTATATTTCTTGATTACGATTGATCTAAATTACGCTTGGACTTACCAAAGAAATTGAACATAAGGCATAATGTAATCAAATGAAATTGAAAAATGAATTCAATTTAAAATATAAGTTCATTATACCTCAGGTCGATTCTGATTTTAAAATAAGACATATACATACTTATATAATAATATACATATACTTATATAATAATATGTATACTGTGTATATAAACTAATTATGAAAAAATTTGCATTTCTTTTATTTTTTTTTAATTTGTCTAATTAATGTTGAATTAATTTGTTTGGGATAGAGGAAATAGTGCATATGTCTTAAGAGACATAATATTATAACAGTGGGTAAAAATCTAAAGTTCTCAATTGACTTGAGTACCCAGGACAAATAGCTCTATATTTCATCTGTGTTTTACACTTGGCTGCTCTGAATAAGAAAGAAAAACATTCAGATATAAGAGACTTCATATCAACAAAGTTAACTTACTAAATTACATATAATACATTTACACATAATAATCTTATTACATTTGTGTATATACCTCCGTTAACTTTACAAAAAAGGTTTTAAGTTCAATTCACAAAAAAAGTTACTGCCAAGCACCTTGATACTGAATGACCCAAAATTATACATACATATGTACATAAATTAGTATGTATATATTAGCATGTATTGGCAATCTTGGCAATTCGTTTCGTTGGTTGTAAAAAGCTTTCCTTCACGACTGTCAAAGCATTCAACCAATCATAATGAAATATTTAGACAAAGCCTTCATAATTAATATAAGTCTCAGCTGCCCAAAAAAGTCGCCTCTTTATGACCATCCTCCAGCAGCACATGCAAAGAACCTGAATGAATTATCCGAATTATATAATTGAACGGATCTAACATATCAAATCAAACATCTCTCGCTGATTACAAGCGAAGCTCCGCCTCGACAGATGATATAATAAGAACATGTAGCTGGAAGCGTTCTGACCCAGTGCAGCCCACTCGACTGGAGCATGCATATTTGTCTGGAGATTGGAGTGCGAGACCTGTATTTAAGTTAAATAGACCAAACTTGACATCATGCCAGAGTATTATTAGCTAGTTACTAATAATAAATACTTTTATTATATGCTTATGACAAAATTGTATTTTGCCAGTTGCCATGTTCAACAAATGATGCTCTCCGTACGAACGTGCGTGCTGTGTAGATATTTCACTAGTCGGACAGGGCACAGGTGTACGGCTAACAGATACCCCGTACTTGCATAATCAGCATATACCCATTGCTCCCGAACGAAAAAGAAGATAATCTAAATACCAAGCAGATGGATAGAAGGAAAACTTGTGCTAATTAATATATGTATATCTTTATCTATCTCTCTCTCTCTGTGATATCCCTTTCTACGTACTTTCAGTGGGTATATATGGTTATAATAGCATACATGATTATAATAATCAAATGGTAAATGAGAAACGAAAAATGAAAAATGCGAATGAGACAATGAACAGGGTTTAAGTATATGTTATGAGCCATGAATAAATAGCCATGAATCCAATAACAATATACAACAACAAAATATAAATACACAAAAAGAAAAAAAAGCAAGCCAACAAATATGGCTTCTACTAAAAACTGTCAACGGAACGGTTGCCACGCCCACATATACCCTTTCTATGCAGCGCCTGGTCAACATTGTTGTTGTTGCTGCAATTACGCGGTTAAGTTAATAACACATTTTTTCAAGTTTGTTTCTCTTCAATTTTTTTTTCTTTCAGCTGCTGATGGATACGCATAGTTTGAGACAGGCAAAGGGAGAGAGAGCGAGAAGGAGAGGGAGAGGGAGAGGGAGAGCGGCGCCCCATATAACCCACGCCCCCAACGCCAGGCTCAATCTAGACTCAATAGAGTCGGGCACGGCCCCAGCCAACGGTTGTTTGTTGTGGCTGCCCATCGTGCGACCTGCGCCCGATGATTGGCCAGCAGCTGCTCGTCTGGCATGTGGCCGACCCGCTGGCCCCCCGCTGTCCCCCCACCAGCGCCATGGCACTCACTGGGCGCTCGCTCGCCGTTGGCCAGGTCTTGGGCTGCGCGTGCTGCTAAGCGATTGCTATCGGGCCAAGAGGTGCAAATCTATCAGCCATCTGTGCTGCCGCCGTCATGGCTTACAGACTTCATCTCCGTCTTCACTCTTTGCCTTCCGCTTTGCGGTTGGCTGTAGTAAAAAACGAAAAACGAAAACCGAAACGAAAAAGCATTTGTCATAGCTGGCGTGCATTCGTAGCTGCAAATTGAATATGAAATGAAATGTAATAGTATAATGGAAATGCAATGCGCCACTCGAGAGTGCGCAGCCAAAAGATACCCTGTACTTGGGCATTTCAAATTGGTTATCTTGCCACACAAACAGAGAGTCAGAGACAGAGAGTGAAAGAGAGAGAGAGGGATATGCTAAACAGGGTCATACCCACCTCGGTTTACCTCTGCTAATGGCTACAGGGTATAAGCGGAAAACATTGTGTTTACCTAGCTCGCACTTGGTCCTCTCCAGCTCGAGACACTCGCTCGCATGCGTGTCTATTGTTTCAGCCATAATTGCACGTCAGCAGAGTTTGTCATAGACATAGAAAATGTGTCACGGCATGACCGACGCAATTGGCATTGCATCGCCGGACCCACAGCCCAGTTCCAGTTCCCTTCAATCAATATATGAATATATGTATGTGTATATGAAGATAGCATATATTATGGGCATCTTTGAGAACCAGTCACGCACATTGCTGCCACAAAGGGCAGATCGTCCGAGCGGGCTACTCGACTCTGCGCAGCTAGCAAAGGGGTTAATGCGTCTGTTCTGCCTCCCTGCACACGCACCTGATCATGATCTACGTGCAATTGGATCCTCAACATCATCATCTCATTATTTTACCTTGCCAATTGCTCGGCTCGCTAGTAAATGGAAAGACAACTTAACATACGGCTGGCGGCAGAGCTGCGCAACATGTTTGTGATATGTAAACCATATACATATATACATATATCTTTCAGCTATCAGACTATGTATACTATACAAATACATACATATATAAACACTAAGAGGAGATAGCCTTGCAGATTCTCACACAATTCATTCTTTATTATAAGTAAATAATAAAATGTAATTTAATGGATCTACATTCTCATTCAAACTAACAAGAATTGAATTGGTTACAGTTGAATCATTACATTTTGCCCACCTCGACTATCGAGTATATATTTACTATGTACATAGTTTGGATTGCATTTCAACAAAATATGATGTTATAATATACGTAAATATAGATTGATCTGAGCTTGATAAAAGAGTGATGAATATAGCTCAAGTGAGACAATGACTTTATACTATGGTCGACTGCGAGGATTTCGCAAGGGAAGAAGGGCTTAAAGTTTGGCTTATTTAAGTTTGCATATGAAAGGCTGAAAAGTACATTTGGATGAGTGCTTAGTGCTCTGTTTTATAGAAGAGTCTTCGATAGCATAATCGAAGATGATGCCATCATTATAGGAAACCAGCATATAGGAAACCACTTAAACACCTTATAGTGCGACCAATTGCACTTTCTGTAAGCTTAAGTCCTTTTACTGCACACATAGTTCTCTAATTTTTAAAAATATATTTTCCGTTTCGATTCAGTATTAAAAACACATTTAACTAATACTAAAAAATTTGCTAATAACACAAATATCATATCAGGAATATATTTTTCCAATAGATGATTTTACGTGTTCTTGAAAAGTGTGCCAGAATATGCCTGAAGGCAATGTCCATATCAGTTTGACACTTGTGTATTATATAGATCATGATTTATATGATATATATATTCTGTGTTTCCAACAGATGGAATAGCTAACAGATGATATATAATAGGGGAATTTTCCATACCATCTACACTTTTAAAATAGTTTTCGGTGCTTGCATTCACATTCAAATCAACTAAATACGGGGGCTCAAGGATCAGGGCTCAATCACCATTCAGTTCATTCATTCAGTTGGTCTACTCCCTGATTGACAGTTTTATGAAGGGCTTACACCGATACTAGTAAAATATTTTGTCAAATTGAATTTGATCCTTTCCATAGTGTTTCTGAAGTGCAAATGATAATCCAGTTTGAGTTGCTCTTCCCGCTTTTCGGACACCCTTCAGCTTAGCTCTATTTTCATATCCATATAATAAGCGCATCAGCGACCAAGCGCCCACACAATTACTGGATGGTAAGCAGTTGGTGCACGCCCCATCCTGCCCGAAATCGTATTATGATTATGAATCTGAGTTTGTGAGTGTATGTGTGTGTGTGTGTGTGTGTGAAAGGAGAAAAAGGATTATATATGGACTCGGAACGTGATTAGTTGACGTTGACACACATTCCCGGAACATTTAGTAAACGCTTGGTCAGCCTCATAAATTTGAATGTAATGTAGACTGAATGAGCCAGGAGTGCAATGAATGTTTATCCACGCTTACACACACACACACACACACATTGAGAGCTAACACAAAGCACATTTGGCGAAGGCGTCCTCAGAGGCGGGACGGGCGTGGCAGCGAGCGCGAGCACGAATGATCATGGCAGAAGCCAATGGCGATGACGAGGTGCCAAACCCCGGACTTCGAATCCAGGACCAGCTGGTGTACGCCCAGTGGCTAGTTGCCTGGCTGTCGGCCTGGCAGCCGGCCTATTTCTTGCGCGCGTTTGCATTTGTGCAGCGATTCATTCGACGGGCGGGCGTGCAACGCCCCCGTGTGTGCATGTGTGTGTGAGTGTGTATGTGTGTGCCTTAATGCGTGCCCCGTACTGTTGAATATAGGACGAACGCGTTGCCTGTCACATGTCAAACCGGAAGTGTGCAAAAATTACCTATAAAAAAAAAAAAAACAAAACAAAACAAAACGAATCGCAGCGTAAGGGGCGCAAGAGAGCTAGCAAAGGCTCAAAGGTTTGCTTTCTCGCTTGCGCCAGGACTCAGCTCTCTCTTGCTCGCTCTCTCGCTGTAATTACGGCTGCGCACAGGACTCGGGCAGGACGTCGCATATAGCACCCTTTTGACGCCTGCAACAACGAGAACGCACTAATATAATTATAGGCCAAGCCCCGGAAGCGCTGCCATCAGCAGCCGAATGAATAATCAAAGCATCCTGCACGGGGTGCCAAAGCTTTGTGCGTCTGCGCTCCTGGCGAGCGGAAGTCAATTTCTAGTCCTTGATGGATGATGGCCTCGGCACATGCCCAATAGCCAATGCGCAATCTGCCTCATCACAATCTCGTCATCTCCCGGCGCACCGTATAATTATCAAAACAATGCGCGAGTATCGGCTTTCACACATCCTGCAGCGACCTGGTTCGCGCTGGCACCCAGCTCTCTCTGCAGCTGCTGCGCAGCGAGCAATCTCTGCTTGCCTCGCTCTCTGAAAAGAATCCCCTACGGATACAATTGCCAGTTGGTCTATAATTTAATTAAGCATCTTGAGCCATCAGCGCAAATATTGCATCACCGTTGGCTACTTCGAATCGATCGATCTATGCGAAGGCTGAGCGCGTGCGCGTCTTGACTCTTGCCTCTCTCTCTCCCCGAGCCTCTCTCTATTTTTATATGAGCGCGATTCTATATATAATAAAAACGTTATACTTTATTTATAGATACAAACCTATTAGCTTTTTGCCTATATCCCTAACATTAAGTTGCGCTTCTGTTTCGAGGATTTTATATAGTTTTTACTGCGGTTTCAGCCTCCTATTGCACAGGCCCATGCGGCTTATAAGCTAATAAAACAGCAACAATGATAATTTCAAAATAGGAAGTCTGCCGTAAGTTTCAAGAGTTTATAATTCGCATCAAAATATTTTTTAACTGTCTCAAAGATCTTGTAAAACCGAGTAAAATATCATACCATAAGTACCTTATTTATAAATTCGAAACATAAAATAATTGGGGATTTGAAAATTGCAATGAGCAGTATTGGTATATATATATATATATGTATTAGAAAGCATTCGTTTTTTTTTTTTATTTTATACTAACTGACAATATTGTTACTGTCCCTTGCCACCCAGCACACTCGATAATTGGTTAAATAAAGAATAACACTTAATAAAATCATAATGAAATAATAATATATCTAAACAAGTAAGAAGGCTCTAGTCGAGACTGCTCGAAAATTTTGGTCCATAGACATAATTTTATGAGCAATCTTATACGGTTATAGCGATTTCCGGGCATAGCGACTGTCCCTTGAGTAATTCTACTGTATATTGTTAGACAGTCTTTGGAGACGGAGAGAGAAAGGGAGAGACAGAAGTTTTGGCAAATATTAGATTTGATTCAAGTATTGAAATTCCTTTAGTGAAGTGCTAGGTATATATATAATTAAGATAAACTACAAGTGAAGGCTTGACTGAGGGGATAGAAATATTGAAAATCATCAATAAAGTATCCAAGTTATGCTA
Organism: Drosophila navojoa; assembly: GCF_001654015.2. The sequence continues at coordinate 16,217 of NW_022046096.1, read as the reverse complement.
GTCTTAGTGTTTCGCTTAGTAATATTAATACGGCTTTCTGATCGAAATGCAATTCATTTTTCAGCCAAGCTCTCTCAAATGCGGTCAAATAATACATCTGGAATAAAAAATACTCTTGAGTTGGCATTAAAACAAATAGAAATCGACATAAATAGATAGCAAATGGCTCTTGACATGGGCAAATCACTATGAATATGGCAAATACGTGCAGCCACATCCCCGAGCTGTGCTGCAGCTTTATCTGTGCCTAATGCAGCACGAAACTGGCCGGCCAAATTGCTGGCTTATGTTTGCTATGAGTGCAGCACAGGAGCCGTAGCTGCAGTAGCAAATGCGACCAGCAAGAATATGCGCAACAGCAGAAAAAAAAAATGAAAGAGAAATAAAACCAGTTGCAGTAGGTAACAATTTCCACGAATGCCGGAGCCTAATAACACAACAAAATGCATTTAATAAGCAACTGCAAATGCCAATCTGAAAAACTCAAAACTGAACTGGCGGAGCAAGTGCAGCAGCAGCAGCCGTGATGAAGGGTTGGCCAGCTTGACTCGACTGTTGGCTGTGGAACGGAGAGAGGCTGCTTGAGATTCGGAAGCTGGTCGAAGCGAGCGTGGCCAATGCGAATGTGCGATGATCGCTTCCTGTCGATAAGATACACCTAATAATAATTTTTTTTCTTCTGCTGCTGCGAGCCTGAACGATTCGAACCCTCGGCACAGCAGAAAAGCGCCTGCAGCTTGCAATCACGACCAACGGCAGTAACAACCGCGCAAATTAACCAAAAATGTAAATAACAACGACCATAGCTGAAAGATGAGCACACCATCACGACCTGCAGATGCTCTTCTCTTTAAATATATATTCAGATAAGCTTATGCTGGAGTGGCTTCTCGATTGCATTAACTCTTAGAGTTATTTCGTTAAAGGCTATAAAAAATAAATATAAGGCCATATGGTCCATCATAGTGTGCAAATTACGCCGAATGGCAATTCCTTGGTTTGGCTACAGTAAACAAAGACTGAATTTACATATGGAATATTTTTATAAAAGATGTTCTATCTAGAAGGTACAAAACATTATATAAAAATATATCCAATAGAATTATTAGATCTGAGATCTTTATAGAATGTTGTCTGCATAGGAAACAATAAAAGGGGAAGTGGTCTAAAAGTATCTAATAATATTTTATACAGGACCAAAAGCATGCTCATTTGCATCTTCATCTACATCTAAGAGCATAGAACATGGTATATACAGATACATTTCGGTATTTACCTCTCTCTATCTCTCTCTTGATATGTGGGTATAACATGTTCTAATAAAGTATTCGAACATGATCTTTATATATAATTGAATTCAATTCATATATAGCACTTGATGATATTCTAAATTCCCATCACCTGGGCTGCGGAGAATGTCATCTGTGCTGCCTTCGCCAATTGGTAGTCTGATATGACTGCGAGCTGATTCGGATCTGCTCTTAGCTGGAGCTGCGACTATAGGAATCTCGAGATTCCTCTGTAGCAAGCTAACCAACTCTAGGCAGATAGTCGAATGTATAATCTCTAATCTCTATGTACTATAATATTATAGTATAAATCATATTTAACATTGTCAGTCAATTGAAGTCTGCATAATCATAATATTATATCATAAAATTATTCTTGCTGTGCAGCTGAGCAAGAATAAACCATTCAAATGAAATCTTAAATTGATCAATGCAATATGCACTTTAGCTGCTCCAATCATTCTTCCCTCTGCATGACAAACTGCATGAGATAGTCTGTGCATGCCAAAGTGCAGAGTGCAGAGTGCAGAGTGCAGCAGCAGCATCTTTGGTGTTGCCAGCAGCGCTGCTAACAGTCGCAATGGCTGCTGCTCGAAGTGTAACAGCAGAAGTCGTCGAGGCAGTCGCATCGCAGCCAGCAGCCAGATATGGAGATGCCAGCGAGCTTAACCAGTTTGCGGTTGCAGGCCTAACAATGGGCCGCGGCAAGTGAAAGATTGTTGCTGCGGGGAGTGGCTCGCTGGGTTTGCATGCTACCAGCAAATAAAACACACAGACACACGCACAAAATGGTAAACAACACAACAGCAACAGTAACAGCAACAGCAATAGCACAAACAACAACAGGAGAAACAGCTTTGGCGGCCATTGCGCTGGCTTCGACGTAGACGGCGACTGCGCAATGGCGACGCGACGACTGAAGCCTGGGTTTGCCAAGTCGCCGTTGCCGTGGCCGTTGCCGTTGCCGTCGTCGTCGTCGTCATCAGCGTCGCTGCTTCCGTGCCATGTGGCAATCAGTCACGTTGAAGGCGTTGTCCATTGTTTGGCCCAGTACGCGGGGTCGTTTTCGCCTTCTACTCTCCAATCGCAAAACGCTGTGCGCTGTTGCGTTTCAACATTTTTTTTCTCTGGCTTGCTCTCCCTCTCTCTCTCTCTCTCTTGCTTTCTCTCTCTCGCTCTTTTTCTGATCTAGCCCCTCTCTAGCCCCCTCTCTTTGGTTGCCATTTTGACTATAACCTGGCCGTAGCATCGCTACTTGATGTCAGCCCAACGCGAAATGCCTCACATCGAGTCAGAGCCGAGAGTATGCATATATGTACACATGTATGTATGTATGCAGAAATAAGAAATACAACAAAAAACCAGCTGCTTATAGTATAATAAGCCCAATTAGAGCCAGGCTAATGGCAGGTTTATTTCGTTTCGTTTGAATTCTCAATTTTCCTTCTGGTCTAACGGGTGCGCCAACAGTTCTAACTGCCGTCCAATTTCCATTTCAAATTTCAGCTCCGCACACTCCACAATTTACTTCTTCACAACTGAATAATAATGTCAACGCATTCCAAGTGAATTTTCGCATGTGACTGTGGGGCAGAGCGATCCGAGGGAGCTAACAACAGCTCAGCTTTAATTTGATTATATAATCCTTAGGAATTCGTGAAATATAATACAAATTGCAAAAATAGTTTCTCACACGAAAATAATTTTGGTATATTATATGCATTGCTTTAATAGATCTTACAAGGAGTTAATCATAATATATATACACGTATATACATATGTATTGTATAAAGGTATAAAAAATTATTCATTTGTAATGATAAAAATCGACTGTTCGGTTCTGCTGTGGTTTTATGAATGCTTTATTGGATTATAAGAAGTTTCGTCTTAGCCTAAGTACATAATGTTTACATAAAGAATTCTGTCGCTAAAAGCAGCGGCAGAATGTGAGTATGTAGCATGTGGTATGTGTGTGTATATATGTTTGTATGTATATGCAGAAGGCATATACATTTTAGCGTTTAAGCTGCGGCGTAACAATGCTTACGCTGCAGATCCCACGCTGCAGGCCGGTCTATACATAAGTGACCGATCATATTACGGCACTTATGTATAGCTGTTAAAATATACATAAAGCAACAAAGTGTTGCTATGTTGTGGGC
>NW_022046096.1:0-12756 GCF_001654015.2 Drosophila navojoa | reverse complement strand
CACTACTATACTGTGAGCATATGCTTATATGTATATCATACAACATACTACACATTATTCATTAATATGTCGTTGATTAAACATAAATTAAAACATTATAAATATATATTTATTAATAATAAAAATTATTGAATTAATTTTATAATCAAGCTTAAATTTAACAATAAATAGTCTTGTAATTAAAACTGCATTACTAAAATGCTATTCATAAATAGGATTGTAATGCCAATCTTTAGTGACAGCTTCAGCAAGCAACAGACTTTTTGAATAGACTGGGATCACTTAAGGAAAATGCTCTATTAAGAAACAATAATGCACTATATGACAGCTTGACAGCCAGTACAGGAATCTGTTGTACACTGTACAAGAAGAAGTTGGATTTCAGATGAATTTATGTGGGTGCAGCAGTAAAAGCTATTCTCCAGAGACACGAGATAGTAAGATATCCTTCTGTTTTTTAAAGTAATTACAGAAATTTCGGAATCAAAACTCACAGACTAATTGACTGACATACATTGCATGTATAGAGGAAAAGAAGAAAGAAAACGATCATCGATAGTTTCAGCCAAGTGAATCCTTTCCTCTATAATCTTCATCCGTAGTTTCTCCAAAGCCATTTTCTTTTTCTACCGTTTACAGTGGAAAAAGTAGAAACCGCCAAGGAACTAACGTGCAGACCGAGCGCTGTTTACGTACATGTAAAGACCCGTCCTTGAAATCTACTGAAAGATAACGCCTATTTCGAAGGCTTAACACAGGAGGAGGTTTATTCGTAAGCTTACATTGGCGTGGCTGTAAAATATTATTATTAATATTACTATTACTATAATACTCCCTTCCTAAAGGGAAAGAAAGTATATTAGTTTTGTGTAATGTCCACCCGTCCGTCCGTCTTCTGTATTTCAATTCACACCATTACGATGCTATTGAAGAAGCAGGGAACTTGAAATGTTCAACTTGTACTCGTGCACTGCCAAGACTGATAAGCCCTCTACATTTTCCCGATATTCCTACTAAGGGCGTGGTAATTCAAAATAAACATTTTCCATTTACATTATATAAATAATATAACAAATTATTATTTAATACATCTTCTCTCTCTTGTTTTTCTAATTATTATTATAGATGTTATTTATATTTTTAATAGCGAATGCATAAATTCTTAATCGAACAAAATATAAATATTTTAGACGAAGACATGAACATTAATGACGACAGTTATAAGGCCACCGATTATTTTAAAGTTGAGTCCACCGGCAGAAATTTTGTAAGGAACAATATATCAGCTAGGTTTTAATTTAAATTATATATATTAAAAAAAAAAATACCAATGTTATTTCAATTAGCTTCTTATCATCACCTGAAATCTACAATAGAAGAGATGATTTCCATTAGAGATCGATGGGACGTCGGATGTCGGATGTCCACCCTGCAGGACCAGAGGCGACACTCGGTCATTTGCTCTGCCAGCCAATAGCGCACAGTGTGAATTAAAGGTGTGGAAAATGTGGACTCGACATGCAAACCGACAATTTACTCGTCCGAGGCGAGGGCAGGCCCTGCCCCATAGGATGGAAATGGGTAAATGGTGTGAGCCAAGGACGGTCTTACGTCTGTTTCCAGTAAAGGGGTACCTACATACATATAGCCCCAATGCCCTGTAAGAGTTAGATACAGCACTCGACATTCCTTGGTAGATCTCATTGATTGGGGGACCTGCCCCAAGGATCAGCTACGATACGCTACGAGTGCAGCCGGATCGTCAATGACATCTTTAGACGGCGGCAAGCCATGAATTATGGGGAATTTGATGGAGCTCCCATTTAGCTGCCATTACACCTGCAATGGGGCATTGCGTGGTCGGACTTCCTGCTGCTGCTCCATAGTTGGCGCATTTCATTAATGATCACATACAGCTGACGGCTGCGAGGGGCAGCAGCAGCGAATCAGAGGAAGATATTGTTGCATGCGGCTTGCAAATTGTTTGACGATTCCAAAAGAGAAGTAACATTTCCACGAAAATTACAGTTTGCTGGCGCTGGAAAAGCCCACGATGGTCGCTAATAACAACAACAACAAATACTACTGCAGCAGCGGCAGCAGAAGCAGCAGCAAAATGGCGCGCGTGTTTTCCACGAAAGTAATTAAAGCAGAGAGAGAGAGAGTAAAACCTGGCCTGGTTTGAGAGCCGAAGCCTCGAGTTGGAGCCAAAGGTGGAGCTGGACTTGTTACGACTCCTTTTTTTCTTCCTCTCTGGTTTTGCTACCGGTTTTCATTTTATATGGTTTTTTCTTGTGCTTTGCAGTTGCTTGGCTTTGCGTTGCGTTTCGGGCCACTTTACATGGTGCCAGTGCCAGTGGCAGGCAGCATTCAGGCAGCTAACCCATCCCTCGGCCGAGGCAAATTTGTTGGCCATTTTAATGGCCGTCATCGTCGTTTGGGGTGTTCAGCCAACTGCAATTATGGTACGCTGTATATTTTTTCTGCCTTTTCTTTTTCTGTTCTTGTTTTTGTTTCTTTTTTCCGTTTTCTTTCTTTTAGCGCAATAATTTTGCCGCTCTGTACATTAAATGGATTTAATGAATGCGGTCCTATTAGCTTTTTTGCTCTGTTCACTGTTGGTCGTCAGAGCTACTCTGCCCCTCTCTCTCTCTCTCGCCATCTCTCTCTTTCTCTTTTTGTGTCGTTTTTGCAACTGCAACTTGTTGCCGCTGTTATTGCTGGCAACTAATAATAATTGGCTAAGTCGCCGTCGACACTGGCATCTGAATTTCAAATTCAACATCAGCTTAATTTTTATTACCGCATATTTGATGTTTCACAAAATGTGAATGCATTCCGAGCTTCCAAATACCCTGTATTTACTGCATGGATTGGATTGAGATGGCCTATAGCTGAAATAAAGCAGGTGTAAGAACTGCAAAGGCCAAATTTTAGATTTAGATTTAGCAATTCTCTCAATTCTTTGATACTCCGCCTTAAGCATATAATTCTGATATACATTGTGATGAATAATGCATGATACGATGATTCTCGTGCCTATAAGATATAACGGCTTTAGGATCTCTAATGACATATGAAGGTTTAATTACATATGATACATAACGGCTATGGGTCAAGGAGTTAGCAGAGCTTATTGAATCCAGGCTAACCAAGTGCATATCGCATTCAGTTACAGGATATCTCTTACTCTTCCAGTGCTTCAGCTTGCTGTTTTTTTAAGTGTACGACCAGTTTGGCTTGCCCCTGCAGCGGTTGCTATAATTGCTCTTCAAAATGGCGGCAATGCGCCATTGCCGGAGCAAAAGTGGGAGCCGCAGGTATGCAAAGGTAAACAAGACTCACAGCTCAATTTGGCAGATCGTTCTTTTGATTGAGATAAGATCTCTTAAGGCGCTGTCTCTTCCTTTCTCATGACAAGCATATTTAAATTCTGTAAATTTGTGCTGACAGATCAAAACTGTTCATATATATATTTAAAATACTTTCCCAAGTGCCAAATTTTTGCTGAGACTGAGACTGGTCACAGATATAAGAGAAAACGTTGTTGTTACTTAGATCAAGACCTAATACCAAATTATATTCAGTTCTCATTTCAGGTAGGGTATAAAGTCTCTCAATTAAAAACAAAATACTGATAGATGAGAGTATTCAGATCCCAATCGGATGACAAGTCAACGGCACAGCTTCAAAATATCACCTGAAATACCTACCACGCCGGTCAACTGGCTCAGAGGTGTCAGCGGTACTATAAATAAAATACTAAGATCATTTTTTAGATAGTTCTTTGATAGTCGAAAGCCGGAGACGTAAATGATCATCACAGGATTCATCTTTCATCACAATTCTTGGATCGTTTCATTTAGCTTTTATCCCAACGTTTAACTATTCTGTCATCTCGGCTTAAAGCATTATCTACACAGACTATGAGGTCTAGCTCAACATCCTCTTATTCAATGCTCCAGCTTAATTTGCTATATAGCAAATAAAAGGGCATAGTGTGGGAAGTGGGACACTCCAGAATCGTCAATCTGTTTGAACCAACACCCTTTTTTGAAAAAAAAAAAAAAAATAAACTAAATGCTTTTCAATCGATTGTCTATAAAAGTAATATACGAGGGTCATAAAAAAGTTGCATCAGTTCATTCATTTATTTCTAACATATATATAAGCCGTTGCCAATTACCCAAGGTAAGTCTCCTTCTCCCCTTTATCGGTACGACCCTGATGCAAATCATGAGTAAAGCATAAGTATATAAAATGAGAGCATACTTTCTAATTATACTTACAGGTATAAAGAAACGATTACAATTCAACAAAAAATACGCGTAACTAATGCACACAGAGTCTATTGAAAGCCTCGAGAGTGTAAACACAAGTCTATCGCAAAGAGAAACTCCGCATCGTCACGCAGACAATTCTCGCACAGCATCTGGCTGGAAGTGAGCGACTAGGAGATATCCTGAAAAGAGGGCTGCTCTATTAGAGAAAAATTTGGTGAAATGAAACGTATATTAAATGAATATGCTTCAGATATTCATTCAGTGGGTGTAGTACAGTCAAATATGTACATCAACTGAAAGTGAATGCTGATGCGAGAGTTGTAATCTCAATCGATCCTTCCCTTGGAATCATATGAAGCAGAACATACCCTAGGAGTGTCACATAGCTCCACGTCGAGTCAGACTACCCAACTTAGCCATTCTCAATGGGTGCCCGACCAGCCAAAGCGTTCTAGAGAGACAAAGGAGAAATAACCTAATACCCAAAATATGCACAAAGGAATAGAACGTCGAGGATGGAGGAAAGTGGGAACTGTTGCAAGAGGAACTGCATTAAATGCAAAAGGTGCGATAGATTCAAAGACCCGGAACATATTATTTATGCACATAAATATCCATCTATATGTGCCTATATATATATGTACTATATAGATACAAACATATGCTACTGTAGTTGTTGTTGTTGTTGTTGTTGTTGCTGTTGAGGAAAAGCTGACACCGGAACGAGCCCGATCACAATTATATTCAAGTATATGCAAGAAAAAGGTGGGCGTTGCCTTGCGACTCCCCTAGCCACACGGCTGAAATGGAAATCGTAATAAGCACAATAATAATCATATAAAAAACAATACGAAAAAAAAAAAAAATAAGAGAACATTCAAGAAAATAGAAATTGAAATCAACCCTGAGGTTTTTTCCTTTTTTTTTTTTTTTTATTCTTCTTTTTGGCTGAGAGACTGAGGTTGGCCCTGACGCCATACCCAGCTCCGCTTTCTGCTCTTTCTCCTGCACCTGGACCCTACCTTGGCATCGTCGACATGGCAAGAAAATCCAATTTAGCTCTATATGTACTGCAATAAGTAGCACGCATTCAACTAAATTCACTTGAAGCTATATGTTTATTTATTATAGGAATTGCGTCGAAATTGCTTAGAGATTTTCACACGTCTTTGAAAGATAACAGAGTTCGATTTCATCGTAAAAAAAACAATATCCGATTTTTTTATTGATTTTAGATGTTTATTCCAGCCGAATACTGCTATATTCTGCTGTATTATATTATTAAATACTCCAGTAGGGGCCCCTAATGATAGCCTCCCTCGGACAGAAAAATATTATTTTTATATTCAGCAGTCCTTTTTATATATTACACAAGACAAGTCTGCCAAAATAGGATATCGCAGACATTTGGGGAAATTTATTTGCAAGAATGTTAACGTGAACACGGTTGGAAAATTCAGATATATATATGTGTATTTTTTTAAATTACTACTTAAAATAAATCTAATAAAAAATATATTAAAATATAATATAATAGGTGCATCTATATACGTACATTTTTTTATGTATTTGGACATTTACAACATCAGCTTATGCATATGAGTGCTACATATTTATGTTGATCACATACCATTTATTTATAATTTAAGCTCGCCTCAACTATCAATAGAAAAATAAACTTGAATTCTTGTTGCAAACTTCATCTAAGAAGAATATATATTCCATCTTGAGAAGAATTATTTTCTATTTTTATAGGCTGACTCAAGCACTGAAGGGCGTGGCCTAAGAATTAAACAATACATAAACAATTTATAGTGAATGGCAGCTGATGATGCTTAATGCGCCAAAGATAGAAAAAAAGCCAAAAAAATATCAAATTTTTGCTTCAATAGGAGAGAAAATTATTACTCATTGATGAATATACACATAAGCATAAATAATAAATATCTAAATATATATAAATATGGGAATATATGAACAACATTTATAATTTATAACTGTCAGCTAAGACGTGCATATACATACATACATATATGCATCCATACAGCTATGTGCACGAAAATAGTGCGCCTCGTTTAGAGGATGAGGTTTAATTTTTAAATATTTTTAAATAATATAATAATAATTATTTCGTCAAAAAATAAAAACAAAAGTCAATTCTTTTATATTTTATATTAGCCAAATAATTATGAGGCACTTATGAGGCAATTATATCCATGAGCATAGCTGTATTTTTATATAATATGCATATGTATTTACTTTGATATACAATATGTAGATATATATTCATAAATGTACATATATTTGTAATATTCTTTTCTTTTTTTGTTTCCATTGAAGCCGCTCTTTGCATATTGTTTGTTAATTAGCCGCACTTAATTGACTTTTATTGCGCTTAATTATCGGAGGCGGTCATTGGCGCTGAGCGGGCAGCGGTTGGCTGGGCAAGCGGGCTCCACCTTTGGCCCGCCAGACCGCCCACCCGCATGCCTATCAAACAACAAGCGTATGCGGCCCATAAATTTCCATGCACACACACACACACACACACACGCACACACACGCACACACACATACTGATATTGGACTCGTATCTATAATTGCGGCTTCTTATTGGCGGCGTAGCACCCGTTTTTAATTTGCCAAATTAGCAACGAGCCTGAGAGCCCCGCCGAAAAGGCAAAAGCCAAAAGGCGCCTGCCCACGCAACTATTCCATGTTCCATGCTCCAGGTGTGCGCGCGGGCTGTGGCCATAATTATAGCGGCGATACCCCCAATCTACAATGTACGATTCGTATTTAATATTCATACTTATTAGGCGTGCGTTAATGTAACGCGTCGGGGCGAGGCAGCTGGGGGCGTGGCATGGCGTGGCTTGGCACAGCGTAGCTCGGCACTCGGGCAGGTGAAATGCATACGAGTGTTATATATGTACATATGTATGTATGTAGATCTGAGCACATTGCATGAAATTTCCACGAATTGGAGTTGTTGTGGCTGCTCTTTCTGCCATTTCAGCTTGTTGCCTCAATTAATGGAATGCTGAAATATACAAATTTTATTGCCGAATTAAAATAATTGGGCGCAACACGACTTTCATTCCATTGCCGAAGAACAGGCCAAAACAAAAGACTTAAGCGACGAACGCGAAATGCGCTTACAAACATTTTCAAAGACCTTTCCACAGTTCGTAGCTCAACAGACAAATTAAAATTGATAAATATATAGAAATTTATATAGCATATAGGATAAATTGTATAATAATTGCATGAGGAATCTTCTTTTGAATTTTAGAGCCAAATTTGAGTCAAGTAAGAATGTTCTGAAAGCAGACCTTTTTTTTAATATATTACCACAGTTATTTTGATAAGTTTGTAATATCCAATGCAAGAACCGTGGCCAATCTGGAAATTAATTCAATTATAGGTTAAAGATGACTGAATTATTACATTTTATGCCGTCATCAAGGCCAACTTCAAGATCATAAATTTTATATTTAAATAAAATTACGAGAAAATAGGCAATCAAATGCAGTTTAATTTATGTCATTTACTCAATCTGTACTGAATTCAATTATTATATTTTCATATAACACAGATGTGGAGCTTCATACTTGAGATTTTACTATTCCCTATTGTATAAAAGCTTACTTTAGACATTTTCTAAATCGAATCTAAATCATGATGATGATAATTTCATCATTATTATCATCTTACTAAATTATGGAATATGTCAGGCAGTAGCCAAAAGTAAATATATGTATTGTTGTATACTTTATGAATACTCATTCGAGATCGGCAGATAATTAATGTTTTACCTATCTCGTGGGATAATCTACAGTAACTTGACAGTCAATTTTAGAGTCTCCAAATTTTGACATAAGCACCTTTATTGTCGGTTAATCAGCCAGGCGGTAAACAAAATAAATTCCCGAATTTTAGAAGTTTGAATTACCCGATTGGTCACACCTCCAGTTATCATAAAAACTGTATATGTTTGAATATTTCATTAAATTTAAATGTTTTGTGTTTAATGGGCAGAGAGATGAAAATCTCTCAAAAACAAGGGAAATCGGACAGCTAAATCGATTCAGGTGAAATATTCATCTCCAAGGCTTTAAAAAAATAAATGTATTAAGTATGGTGCTTCAATTGGGATTCATAGAGTATATTCAAACAAAACTACGGCAAGCCTAAGGTCTTCCGCCAATGGGCACAACGACTACTCAGTACAGCTTGCCACAAAGTTGAGTTTGTAGGGTCAGAGAAGGCTTTGATGCCGCCTGTTACATGTGCCTAGCAGACCTTTACCCTGTTTTAGTAGTAAACCAATAAAAAGAACAATAATAATAAGATGAAAAGCAACTAAGCGGTGAGAGAACGTTTTGCGGTTTTGTGGGCAAACGAATTAAATTGTTAAGAATCAGCAAACAACAGTTGGCCCGGCTATGATCCTTTAAGAGCTGCTGCGGTTGCCTATACAAATGGATTTTTAAATGCCCTGAAACCGCAATCGATCGTTAAATTGTGTTCCGCATGCCTAGCGTGCCTCTCTGCAGGGTCTATGCTATAGTAGTTTTATTAATTGTCTTAGAACTATTATTTTTTGTTGTGTTATTAAGTGTTGTCTGAGTCGATTTGACATTAAGTGGAACTGCTTAAAGTTTAAGTAAAAGTTTTCCGATACTTTCAATTTTGTTGTCCTTGATGGTCGATGCGATCATCGATCCGACCTCGATTCACTGCTCTCCCTCTCCCTTTCTCCCTCTCGCTCCTTATCTCTTTGGCAGATCAAATTATATGTCCACACACATGCATACATTTATATATCTTCATATATATTCATATGCTACATAGATTAAACTCCGCGCACGAATAACGGCGCTTTTAATTTGGATGAAAGAAAAGACTTGGTAGCATTACTTCAAATCAAATCAAACGATAAGTGGCGAACTCTTTTGACTCGACTGGCTATTTCTCTCAGTTTTTATTTTATTTTTGGAAGCTGCGCTGCGCTGCGTTGCGTTTCAATGTATCATAAAGCTCACGATCGGCTCACTAATTATGCTTAATTATTGATTATTGCAGGTTTTCACTAAGCCGCCAAATTGCGCGTACGTGCGTCTGTAAAATGACTTTCACAGATATGCTGGCCATTGTTTTTGTTGCTTTGATCACATTATCGAGCGCAAACTGTATCAAAAATTAAGAAAGAATTTTGCCCAGATTCTTGACGACCAGAAACACGCACACCTTACAGACACTTATTATACTTGCACTGCACAGAGTTCAGGAATGCAATGCTGGAAAGATTTTTTAGGTTTATTGTTCGACACTGAAAAACAGAAAATCTCTATATTTTTTACATTTTTGTTAATCAAAACCTTCTTTTTAATTTTCGTTTTACAGTTTTATCCAATTACATTTCAGCAGTGAAGTTTAATAATAGTATTGCATCAAAAAATTAATAAATAAAACGTAATCTAGCTCAAGAAATAATAAACATGAATTTGAAAATGAAAATTTAATATTTGAAATTCCCGCTTATAAGCGCCATCTATTGCCTAAAGCGTATACTAAAGGCCACGTAAATAACACAAAGCTGAATGCTATGTGGAAGTGCAAATGGCATTTAGCATAACTTCAGACAGCGCTGTGTGGTTGACAGCTGTTCATACAATCTCTCTCTCTCTCTCTCTCTCTCTCTCTCTCCTGCTATATGCTTCAACGAGGTGGACGGAATCGGCAGCAACTTTAGTTTATTTTGACCGGCAGCAGAAATTTATGTAAATAATATAGCAAAAGCATTTGAAGTAACCGAATATCATTTTAATTTTCAAATAACTTACTAGTGAAGGCGAACCGCAGCGCACAGAATTCAAGTAAGTGTAAACAGCCGCAGCCAGCGACGTTGAGGTTATGTCGAGTGCTGTTGTGGCCAAAAATAATAAAGGCCATAAAAGCATACATTCATACATATGCTTAACTATATATACCCATGTTGCAGCGACAGCACTCAATATGCCACCTAAGAAGCACGATGAACCTGAACGCAAGCCGCTGATCGGACGCATTGGCACCAACCTGCGCATCGGCATCGTCGGCGTGCCCAACGTTGGAAAGTCGACGTTCTTTAATGTGCTGACCCAGAGCGCCGCGCCGGCCGAGAATTTCCCCTTCTGCACCATTAAGCCCAATGAGAATAAGTATTCCAATTACCAAGAGCTGCGATGCCGCCGGCCATTGCAGTCGCAATTTGCGTTGCCTCCAAATAATTGTAATCAATGCAGTTTTTTTTTGTTCGTTTGATTGCATTGCCGCAGCTTCCCTGTGTCGCTTCTATGTTGGCTGCCGTCGCGGGGGCGTGTCCCAATCTCGGCAATTTGCCAGATCTAGTTGCAGGCTAAGATTCCACAAGCCAGCCAAGCAGCCAGCAGCTGCTTCGTATGCAAATTACGTGCAGCCCATTTAATTTGAGCGACTTCATTTTGGCGCTTGCGGCTTTTTTTTTTTTTTTTTTTTTTTTTGATTTTATAAAAATTATAGAAAATTGCAATGATTGGCGCTTTGGCCAGGGCAGTGCCTGGCATTGAATCCCGCCCCAAACTCCCAATTACAATACCAGCTAACATGCGCTCTTTCTCTCTCTGCATCTCTCTCTTTCGCTCGTTCACCTTGCCTTACCCATACGTCGTGTACCCGTGCCCGATGAACGCTTCGAGTACCTCGTGGACTACCACAAGCCAGCCAGGTGAGTGTGCCGCATATTGAGTGTCAAATAAGAGTGCTCAAATGAATATGTTCTCCGTTCGTTTGTAGTGTTGTGCCCGCTTATCTAAATGTGGTGGACATTGCCGGACTGGTCAAGGGTGCCGCCGAGGGCCAGGGCTTGGGTAATGACTTTCTTTCGCACATCAGTGCCTGCGATGCCATTTTCCATTTGTGCCGCGCCTTTGAGGATCCAGATGTGACGCATGTGGAAGGCGAGGTGGATCCTGTGCGCGACTTGAGCATAATTGCTGAGGAACTGCGGTTGAAGGATGAAGAGAAGCTGTTGCAGAATCTGGACAAACTGGAGAAAGTGGTGGCCCGTGGCGGCGACAAGAAGCTAAAGCCCGAATATGACTCCATGCTGAAGATCAAGGACATCCTAGTCGACCAGAAGCGTCAGCTGCGATTTGAGGACTGGAATGCCCACGACGTGGGTAACGAGTATTTCTATTTTCTATCCTGCCCTTCATATTTCCTCTCTTTTTCGTAGATTGAAACGCTGAACAAGTATTTGTTCTTGACGTCCAAGCCAGTAATCTATCTGGTCAATTTGTCTGACAAGGACTTCATACGCAAGAAGAACAAATGGCTGCCCAAGATTAAGGACTGGATTGACAAGAACGATCCGGGCGCTCTACTTATTCCCTTCTCGGGCGCATTCGAGCAGCAGCTTAGTGAAAAGGACGAGCTCGAACGCAAGAGCTACGAAGAGGAGACCAAGTGCAAGAGCCAGCTTGACAAAATCATTGTCACCGGCTACAAGGCCCTCCAGCTGGAATACTTCTTCACAGCCGGCCCCGACGAGGTCAAGGCCTGGACAATACAGAAGGGCACAAAGGCGCCACAGGCCGCAGGACGCATTCACACCGACTTCGAGAAGGGTTTCATTATGGCCGAGGTGATGCACTTCGAGGACTTCAAGGCCGAGGGCAGTGAGGTGGCCGCAAAGGCGGCCGGCAAGTATCGCCAACAGGGACGCAACTACACGGTCGAGGATGGCGACATCATTTTCTTCAAATTCAACGCCGGAGCTGGTCTTAAAGATGCCAAGAAGAAGTGATGCGCCTACATTGTCATGCTGATCATCATGTACATGAATTTATTTCTATATTCACAAATAGTTGTGTGCTTTGCCTGATGCCGAATGCTACGCTCCCACTCATATGACCGAAGTAAAATGCATTTGTTTTTTTTTATGACTCAAAGGCTTGTGATTATTATTAGAATATTTATACAAGGTTGGGTGTTACTCACCAAATCGAAACTCTGCAAGTCACCGGTTTCAAATTTCATTAATTGAAAAAATCTACGCATAAATAACGACTGATAATAATAATATAAAAAAACGCGTCAGTCGGGCAGAATACTAGAAAATGCAGTTATTCCCGATTTGTCACGCCCCTACTAGCCTACAACCTTATTTTTGGTCAGTTTCAGCGCCGAAAAAAATGTGCATAAGAGACTGCTCGACTTCGTATTTTCTCGGCTCAGCCCCTTAAGGCTCGAGCAGTTAAAATACAGCACGACAAAGTCAGTGCGCAGCGAGCGCTCTCAAAAAAATTGTCCCGTTTTTATATGAAGCACGGCGGCGCCGTGCGCTATGTGTCCTACTCTCTCTTCTCTCTCTCTCTCTTTATGGTCACTCATATCATCCAACTCAGCAGCGCACAAAAATTGAAATTTGTCCACGACGATCCCAGCT
>NW_022046095.1:69693-82977 GCF_001654015.2 Drosophila navojoa | reverse complement strand
GGTCTGCCACGCCTCCTTCTGCCTGTTACATACATTTCAACAAAACCATTATACCCTGATTTCCCATTTTCAATGGGTTCAGGGTATAATAAAGCAGATGATTTTCCATCTCTTGAATATAATATATATATAATATATATCACGTACGATTGGGCATTCATTAAACATCCATTTTCAGGGATTCAAATGGTCATAGCGAATACAATTCGGATCGAAAATTGAAGTCGGCTGGACTAAAATGGCATACATGTTGGCATCATCGGAATCCTTGGAATTAGAAAATCTTCAACATCTTATGTACAAAGTCTAGTCTTTAACCACGAGAATGCCTTACTGCAATACTTATAATACGACAGGACTGCTTATAATTGAAGTAAGTAATACGACTTTCCCTTAGTCATAGAATACGCAAAGCATTCCATAAATCATTTATATAATGCCTGAGCTATACCTATTTGTATATATACAAAAAAAAAGACATAATTTTTGTTGGCAATTATTATTGTTCTAGCTGTGTTTTGTGTGAATGGGCAATTACAGTTAATGCCAAAGTACAAATGGCAAATCGATGTGTTTGCTGCCGTGGGTGTAAAGTGTAATTAATTTGCTTGAGTGCGCCAAGAGCTTTCGTTTCGCGCAGTGTATGTAGAGGAGGGGAGGGGCCGGGCACTTGAACTAATTTACAAGTTTCCTTATATAAGCATTTTGTGAATGAAGTCAGGTCTGTGTAGAGAACAATACGAACAATAGAATATCTGTGTGCGTATGCCTGAATATATGTATGCATGCGTGAGTGTATTTATGCATATGATTAAAATCCAATTGGTGTGTGAGAAAATTGCCATTTCTTGTGGGCGTCAGCGGCTGCCTTTGTCAGAGGGAGACGGCAACGGAATTCATTCACAAAAGCCTTGTCAAGCGTCTAATGCTGGGCATGATCTACACCCACACAAGAGCGAGGCAGCCATGGCGTTGTTTAAAGTGGAGCGCAGCCTGCCCTCTCTCACACACACACTCTCTCGTGCTCGCACTGTGTTTTTTATTCAGATTTCCCTGCGCACAGCTGCAACATTTTGCAATTCAATTTGCAGTTAATCTTGGCCCAGCTGCAAATGCAGCGGCAGCAGCAGCAGAACTCGCCGTAACAGAGCCGCACAACAAATTTATCAATGAAGCCACCCACATGAGCAGCGCTGCCAGCGTAGTCGCCAGCTGCGACGTCTGCTTGGCGCGTAGGTGAGGACGCTTTGGTTGGTGGGCGGTCGCAGAGCAGCCAAGCAAACAAAAGCTTTCCAAAAGTTGTACCAGCTTAAAAAGCTGTACACAACTTTCGGCTGGCTTGCAAAGCTTTCTTCGGGTGTTATATTTAGCTGAAGTGCTTTGCGTGTGTGTTTGTGTTTGCCGAAAAAGCTCACAAGGATACTTGCAGCAGCCTTTGACTGAAGTTTTTATGAATGCAGCGAATGAAAAAAGTTTAGCAGAAGCAGAGGCAGATACGCGGCAGAACCAGAGGCAGAACCAGAGGCAGAACCAGAGGCAGAACCAGAGCTAGCGCAGGCCGTGTACTGGTTGAAAGACTGAGATCAGCTGCTATTTCTGTGCACTAATGTGCGTGCGTGTGTGTGTGTGTGTGTGTGTGTGTGTGTGTATGTGTGTGGGCTGCGACGCCATGACTAAAAACCTACTTAGAAATGGAAAGACCAACACACATGCAAACTTGGCACGAGCTGCAGTTGATTGCAAGCTGTAACTATCGTGCTATCCCTTGAGTGTGTGTGTGTGCATGCACATGTATATATGTATGTATGTGTCTAGCTAGAAGCTCAGTCTTTTTAGACTTGGGCAGGCAGAGAAAATCATTTGAAAACAAACAAAATCACATTGCGGGGGTTGCTGTAGCCAATGTGTGAAACAGAGACAGCTAGCTGCTCGCAGGCATATTGTCTCCTTATATACATGGGTGTGTGTGTGTGTGATTGAGTGTGTGTGTACAATTGCCCACACAGTCAACACTTGGGCGACAGTCAACTGTCTAAGTAAGGCGATGATCGGCCCACGATGCGCCGTTGGCGTCGCCGTCGCAGCTGCGACTGCTGCTGCTGCGGCTGCGGCTGCGGCTGTTGCTGATCAAAAAATACTGAAACTGCGGCAAACAGTTTTTCAGCCACAGTTGAAACGCAAAAACGCAACCGGAAGGAAATTATCGGCTAAATAGTTAAAAATCTCACTTCGCGCTCTCTCGATTTACGCGCCAAGCACATGAGATCGTTAAGCAGCGTTCTCCATCCGAATGGCGTGTTTCAAATCAAAATTGCATCATCTCGCAGCAGTGGCAACAGCCACAACATTAACAACAACAACAACAAAAGCAGCTCCTGTTGCATCTTTAGCTGCTTATCGCTATCTCGCGTTTGACTCGTCGCGTAATCGCAGTAGCCGGCG
The DNA here is from genome assembly GCF_001654015.2 of Drosophila navojoa. The sequence goes on along the minus strand of NW_022046095.1, from coordinate 80,535 downwards.
CGCATCCTTTGACTAGCTGCCCGGCCTGCCTTATCGCTGCCTGGCCATCTCTTGTAGTAGTCAAGTACGTGAATACCAAGTCGGAGCGGAGCTCGAGTCGTCGTCGCAGTCGGAGTCGGAGTTGGAGTCGCGCGCCTCGTAATTAATTACAAACGCAGTCGCAAGATCGCTCGCAACTTTTTTTGCAACTAGCGACGCTCTCTGCCTCTCTCGCTGTTGCTGTCTCCCTCTTTCCCTATCGCGCTCTCACTCTAGTTCGCCGTTGAAAACTTCTTATTTACGCGCTATATCTTGATTCCAGCCATAGCCCGAGACTCGATTCTGTTGGGCCTCGCGTGCAGCATCGACGACATCTGATTGCCTTTTTATGGCGGGTAAGTAGCTTGGCCCAGCACACTTCTCTCAAAGGGGTCTGCTATTGCCCTGGCTTAGCTGACATCCAAACAAGTCTATTAATGGGACAATAGCCATAGCCACACAGACCGACCGACAGACAGTCTATCTGTCTAGATAGACAGTCTTCTTTTGTGGCTCTTTATGGCTATTTCATTTAGCGGATTATATGTGATCTATGCGGCATTTTAATGGTAATATTGATGGTGTGATTCGGTGAGGCTAATGCAAAAACTATTCGAATAATCTTTTATATGATGATACAAAATAATCAAAACTGAATTATAAAACAGAAAATAGCAGATCAATAAAATAGAAATTAAATAACAAATAAGTGTACAATTTTGTACTTCATAAGAGGGATACAAAATCAACTTCGATTTACTCACAAATACATGTATGAGGTCTTGAGGCTTGAGGTCTGGCTGTCAATTACCCAAGATACAGATGAAAGTACAGCAAGTAATGGTATTTCCACATTTTAAGTAAAGGCTAATCACGAATACGCATACTCTATTTAGTATCCGGTTAATATATCTGTTAAGCCAATAGCAGGGCTAAATATTTTGCAATTACACCTGCCGCATTTTACAAGTAGTTATAAAATGGAGCTCGTTAAATATAATCGTATGACGGTGTAACAAATTAATTAGCTCCGCAAAACTTCGCTTGCGTGTTTGTGTGCGAGTGCGTGTGTGTGGGCAGGGTATGTATGTATGTAAAGCCCCCGCAATTGGAGCAGCCAGAGATTGGCCAAATGCCAAATGTCGAGCGTGGCTCATAGCACATGTGGTGCGTGGAGTAAAGGTCAAAATTGCAATAGCACGAGAAGCACGAAGGGCACGAGCAGAAGTGGCTAATTAAAGCATATATTTTCGCTTCGGCTGACAATTATGTCGAGAATTCGCTAGACTCTGCTTGCAGCCAGCTGCAGCGAACCATTCAGAGTAAGAGTAGAAACGAATATGTGTTTATAAAAACGCATGTGTGCGTGTGTGTGTGTAAAAGTTTCGACAAATATCAAAGTTGAGGCACTCGGCCAAAGCACGCTCCCTGCTCAATGAAGCTGCTGCGTGAAGTTGAAAGTTGAAACAACTTTTCCGTGTGACGTCACGCGAGCTTTTGTTCATTGATGGCTGCAATTCATTCATCCCAGACACTTGTTCGATTCATGGCAATATTTGCCGCCATTTTGGGGCAACACTAGTTGCGCAGCTGCCGCCTCCTGCTCAGGCCCCAGCCCCAGACCCAGCTCCAGCGCTAGCTCTGGGTTCGACTCGCTCTCCCAGCCAGCTCAAGCAGTGGCTGTCATAGCAACACATACTCACACACTCACACACACACACACACACAGTAGCAGGACCAGCCCACACACGTGCCAGGCAAGCAGCAACTGCAAAGGGCAAAGTGCTATCCACATATACAGCATTGCGTGTGTGTGTGTGTGTGTGTGTGTATGTATGTATGTATGTATGTATGTGTGTGTGTGTGTGTGTGTGTGTGTATCCAACTGAAAGGCCTGCAAGTTCTATCGCAGCTTCTCGCTGGCTCAAAAGCCAAGCAGAATGCGTGCAAGCCTTTGTTTTGTTATGCCTACAAATACATTAAATTAATTCGGCTTATAACAATAAATACAAATGTCGACTTGAATCAACTTGAAGAGAGAAGACTAATCTAGCTATAAGAATCTGCTCTGGTTCGAAATGTAGCTAGAGTTAGGTTCTCTCTCTATATTGACAAGAGTAATTTTGCAAGTTTACAGAAACATTTCATTATTATGTATTTATATAATTATTACTAAATTGCTAATTAAAAATCCATAGCATGTAGATTATCAAATGCATGATGTTACAGGGTACCAACTAGTCCATCACACAACTAAATCCACCTCTCGTTTGCTGCGGGCCATCGGAAGGTTTCCATGTCTACGCTTTAGTTAGGAATGAACTCGAGTAGTAGACTGTGGCATAGACTAAGGCTAATGAAGTGGACCCATTGGGGCTTTAAGTAGATTTTAGCGCGGACTCTGATGGGTTGGCGGCAGCTCTGCGATAGTTCAGCTTGAGCTGCTCATAGACTGACAGAGCCTATAAATATCGCATGGTGTAGAACATTCCAGGGTATTCGTCGTACATTTATCTTTTCTGGAACATTGTTCTCTGGGAGTACGCTCTCAATTATCGTGAAAGTGTGGGCGTTTAATCGCATCTATTAGCAACATGGGCAGGCACAGTTTTGCTATGCCCGCCCACTCACCGTTGGCTTCAAGGAGTTCAACTGAAATTCCTTTGAAAAGGAAAACAAAATATTTGGCCACGCCCACAGTAACATTTAGCTAGTTAGTCAGTCAGTCAGTCTGTCCGTCAGTCCGTCAGTCCGTCAGTCAGTCTGTCAGTCGTGAATTAACATGTTCAAATTCCAGCATAATATTTATTTCTCCTGTTATCCCTAATGTTTGGACAATATTCCTCTCCTCCGGCCCTGCTTCACCTGCCTCCTCTTCCGATTGTTGTGATATGATATGTTGTTGTTGCTGTTGCTGTTTTTGCTACGTGTCGTTGTTTTCGTTTTGGGCGCCTCATATCTCATTCTCGTTTCCATTCGCATTCTCGTCGCGTTTTGATTGATGCTCAACTTTGACCTTTAAATGTCAAATAGGATGTGGGTTCTTTTTGTTTTTGTTTCTTCTTCCACTCTCTTTTTTTTTTTTGCCTTTCTGGCATTGCCTGCAACTCTAATTGCTTGTTGCTGCTGCCGTTGCTATAGTTGTTGCTCTCTCTCTCTCCCACTCACTCTCTCTTACTCTCTCTATCTATCTGTTGCTCTAGTTGTGGGTGAGAGAGTTTGTTTTAGTTCACATTTTAGGCGCTTGCCTTTCGCGGAATTAGGGACTTAGCTAAAGGGCAGCTGCTAAATGTCAAAATATTCGACTAAATATGAAAGGTGGGCAGCTCTCATGCATAGCATTTGCTTGGCATTTGATGCAGGTGGAGCAAAACGATTATCAAACATGTTTCATTCTCTTCATTTCGAAATTCACAATTTTTTGGCTAGCTTATTTATATCTCATTTTTAATTACTCAAACTATTAATAAAATGCATAATGTGAGAGGACACCAACCTGTTGCTTATATACACACGTACAGCTAATTTGAAACATTAGTCATACGCCCCATGGGCTGATAAGACAAATGCCCCACAAATATGTCAAGCATTGGCATAATTGGAAACTATCAGTTAATGTTTCAAGTGGCTTGAAAAGTAAAAGCAATTGTCAATAGTTAAACAACAAACGACGTGATATGTATATATATTTTTTCGTAATATCTGTGTGCCCTAATCTATTGTAGTATTGCGTAGGTAAAGGAATCGAAATGCTGAAGGGGAGAAAGGGAGAGAGAGAGAGAGACAGAGCCTATCGCTAGCTCAATTAATTAGCTACGAGTCCAATGCGTTGACAATTTGTGTTGGGCCTCTTTATCTTCTGACACTCTCACATCTCACTCTCAGGTCCGCTCTCTATCCCACTCTCTCTCTCTCTCTCTCTCTCTCTCTCTCTCCTCCCACGCTCGCCCACACGGCTGCTGGCAAGACAGGAGCTGCCGCCGCGTCGCCTATTGCAACAACAAATAGGAAATGCCGGTTTTTCACTCACATCGCAAAGAGAGAGAGAGAGAGAGAGAGAGAAAGAGAGAAAAAGCGAACAGGAGAAGAGCTGCTCGGTTCGCCATTGAGTATTAAAGAAAATACAAAGCTTTATATGTGATAATATGACGAAACAAAAACAACAATTACACTGATACAAATTTTACTCATATTTTCGCTGCTGTAGTTGTTGTTGTTCTTGTTGCTGTTGTTTTTACTGCTCTCGTTGATGACGAGACGCAAACACTTTTCGGGCATTTCGTTTCGTTTGCCGATGTTGGCGCCGACGCAGCCGATTTGCCGCTTTTGCAGCTGTTGTTGTTGTTGCTGTTGCTGATACGACTTTTCACCGTTGTCGAGTTTTCCATTTTCATTTTCAATTTCCACTGCTCGCGCGCGTCAGTAGCGCATTGACGGCTCAGCAGCTCGTCTCGGCTGCTTTCCATTTCACTTTGCCACCCGCGACGCGCCGTCAACAAACAAGAAAATTCGAAAAAACGTTTTGCCTACGCAATAAAAAATTTCTAAGTTTTGCATATCGCATATAACAAACCATATATGTATATATTAAACAAATTTGTGTGCCGAAAATTTTGTGCGCTCACCTTAAAAAAAGAAAAGAAAAAAGAAAAAAAAATAATAATAGTGTAACTTCCGTCGGCACTTCCACAAATCGAAAGACAGTTTTTTATTCAAAATATTTATCATCGGTTAATGCATATACATATATTTGCAATTTACAAATTTTTGATGATCAATTTTATAGAATTTATGAAATGCTTAGGTAAACTTAGTGCAACTTGCGGCTCAATTGAAATTTTTTACCTCTATTATGTACAGCATGAATAGAGAAATTTATATTAGTGCAAGAACTCGAAAATATGTTGCAGGTCAGACTTCAGACTTTCAGGAGAAAGGTAACTATATAAATTTACGGCGTTCCCATAATATGTAGAATAAAGCAATCGGAAAAACCGAACAAAAGTATGCAAATATTATAACAAAAAATTTGTATTGAATAATCTTACATTCACATTCAGATATATTAAGAATTTTACAATATTTTCATAATAAATTGAAATGAATTGAGGGCATTTGGAATATTGGAGCAAGAATTATACTGTAATAAATTGAAAGAAATATTTAACTACATAATAAATATAAATACAATACATTAAATTTATATTAAACTTAATATATTGTATAATAAAATACTTAAACAATTTTAATTTAGCAACAAGTATTGAGAAAAAACAAAAAGAAAATATATCAGGATATAACCTATTTAAAGAAAGAACCTAACTGATTAAGGAACTCTGCCTTAAAATGCATTACATTCATAAATGATTTTCATTTTCAATGAGTTCAAGCCATAAAGAATATGTAAATATGAAATCAATAATCATTGAATAATTTAGCATTTTCCTTCAAATATATTCGAATATTATAAGTTCATGCTAATATAGAAAAGTAATAATATAATGATTATTACAATGGTATTAAGGGAAGTGGATCAGTACGAATTCTTGAAATTGTATTAGACAATAAGCCCAGATGAATTCCGAGAAAAACTTGTAATGCTATAATTGATACAAGATCCAAAAGATATACAATAGAACATGTATGACCCTGTAATGCATACGTGTACGGGTTGACCCAAAGTTGCTCGTAAACTGTCTTCTTCTTCTTGAACTGGAGTTGCCATCCTGTTCAGATTGTGCAACCAGGGTGCCACACCGCTCAACAAAGGTTGTTATGCTATACCGTCCATGGGTTACCGTCCATGGGTTATTGTGACGAATATTCTGGTCCGCAGACAAACTTAAATAGCATGTTCTCCCTTGGTCCCTTGAGCGTCTAGATAAATAATATAAATACATCATGCAAAGATAATATCTTCATTGAATCATTTTCTATTTCATTTTCGATTTCAGATCTCAGCAACGGCTAATCAATTATTTAAAGAAATGCCAATCTAACTAAAGACTGATTTGATGACAAAAAAAAAAATAAATAAATAAATCAATCAATCAAATTTAATTCAATCAAGTGAAAAACAAGTGTGAAAACTCTACAAAAAATCGCTCAGCTTGCAAAAAACAACAAAAATGCTTGAGCTAGTTTAGCTGTAATTAATAATTAAAGGTGAATGCTTAGTAAACAAATGGAGTCAGCTGTGCTTTTAGTGCATTTTATTTTTTGTTTTCCGTTCGGTTTTCGTTTCGTCCTCGAATCCCCCTCAGTTTCATTCATTTCGTTTCGCTCTTCGCTCGTTGCAAACGCGCGTGGTCTCGAAGATGTTGCTGACAATGAGGCGACAGAATGAAGTGATAAGCAGCCAGCAGCATTCAACGACGACAGCCCCAGCCACGCCCTCGCCGCCCACGGCTAGTCAGTCGGCCACCCCCGGCTTGAGCCTGGTGCCCACTAGTCCAGTCGCAGCACAGGACTCCCTGAACACGCCCACGACGCCCCTCATCCGCAATCCGCTTCAGTCCTTTGCTGCACCACCCGCACCGCCGCCCATTGCAGTGCCCGCCTCGGCGCCCGCCTTCGGCTACTACAACAGCACCACCAGCTCAGTTGCGGCCAGCGTGCCCGCGCCCAGTTACCTGCACCACGCGCCGACTCCTGCTGGCAAGGACTCTGCTGGCCACTCGGTGGAGCTTGACGAGTACGTGGATATTCTGCAAGTGCAACAGTTGCTGCTAGACTCGTCCGCGGCTGCAGCAGCGGCTGCCCACCCACTCCCCGACAACCACCACCACCACCACCACCAGCAGCAGCAGCAGCAATTGCACGAGCACCAGCAGCAGCACCAGCAGCAGCAACTGAACCAGCAGCAACTCGCCAAGCCGCGACCGCGCATCAATTTGCAGAAGGCATCGGAATATGCCGCTCAATTAGCGCAGGGTAAGTGAAGCCACTCCATGGCCGGTGGTGCATAGGCACTGATGCCCCTCCCGCTCTTCTTCTTTCTTGCGCAGCTGAGACATCCTCGCCTGCCTCGCGTCGCGTTCTCCTCGACTATCCGAGCCCCTACTTATACGGCAATCACTATCACCACACGCCGCCAAGCGAGGACCTCGTGGCCCTTTGGTTTGGTAGCAATGGAACAGGTGAGTCCTCCTCCAAGCCCCAACCACTCCCAAAACACGCAGCTCAGATTGAGCGAGGGGAGATTAATCGAATCGTCCAGCAAAAACCTAATGTGTAAATAAATGTACTTAATGCGCGAAGAAGGAAAAGTTGCAAAAAATGTGTATACAATAAATATAAATTTGCTGTCGCTCTGGCAAGCCGTTCGTTCAAGCTATCAGTGCGAGCTATAAATTGCCAGAAAAAATTAATCTGTGAATGAGATGACAGCTAAGGTGTTTCCCTCTCACACTGGAGACTCAGTCCCCCATCCCCATTGTCCTCCTCCTCTTCTGTCTCTCTGTAATAGCTCAATAAATATACACTTTTGGCGCACTTTGATGCAACTCGCTCGCTTGGCCTAAGGCGCCACGCGTCTGCTTCTCATAGAGTCGACAACTCTTTTGAAACGTTGCCAAAAACTTGAAATTGAATTCGGCCAAATGATGCAGCGCCCTTTCGATTTGTTTTTCTTTCCCCGAAGCGCTGCTCAGGAAATAAAGAAGAGCATGTTAGTTTCCTGCAAATTTACTCTAACCGCATCTTCTTATAAACTCGCATGATCTTTGTTTGCAAAAGAAAATAACGAACGCGCATTATGAAGTCTGTTACGCCCGATTGCAACATTTTTACCCTGTTTTTTTTCTACCATGGCAATGGGCAACAGGTGTTGGCTTGCCTGCGGACGAGGCCCGCTCCCTGCCCCCGATATCCAATGCCAATTTCGAATGCATGCGACGTCGTCATCGTCCCACGTTCCATCGATTATTCGTCTGGCTTAGGTTCGCTTTGCCAAAATGTAGCCCCAGCGTCAAGACCACCCAAAGTGTGTCAATGTTTGGCACCGACTTTGCGCTCTTCTTATCGTGGATAGATCGTACCCACGGCTGTCCACAATATGACCTTCACATAGAACCGTGGAATTATTTACAACTAATTTGCTAATGCCTAATTTAAAGATTGGATATCACAATATATATTAGATCTCATTTCATTATGAAACTACTATGGGACTGTGGACGAGTAAAAGGACTTCGCGAGGATATTGTGGAAGTTGGGTTCTTTTTAGTGAATTTCAGATGAAAGTGGTTTGTGTTCAGTTTGATAGGAGAGTCTTGGATGACGTTGATGACGTAATTTATTTAGTTTAAAGTCTATCATGAGTCCTTATTTTTGGCCAAAGGAAAACCAATGAAGGATTATTAGTTAATATATCATATGAATAATTTTCATAGATGTAAAAAAATATCTCTTTCAATTAAAAATATAATTACACCCTGTCTCTATACTCGTATAAGTCTTAGAGCTAATAGAATTTGTTAAGAGGGCAAAATTTCTCCAAAATATCAGTATGCGTCAAAAAAAAAAAAATTCGTATCAAGATTGTGATTAAGCTGATGCTGCGTATGGTTAGAATTCTGATTGCGATTTAAATGAAGCCAAACCCCTTTTGAGAACGATCACGCAAACGACCAGCAGACCAAATGCAATTTCAACTGCTCGGATTCCCAAGATGCACACAAATTGTCTTAATTAATTAATATCGTAAATAAGCGACGGCGTTTAATTGCCGAAGCATAGCAAAAAATAACAAGAAGAAGAATAAATCATAATACAAATATCAAATAAAATCTCTCTCATGGCAAAGTTAATTAGCCAGGAAATGACCCCGGCTGACCGATCAGCAAGAGAAACAGCAACAGCAGCAGCAGCAATTGCAACTACAGTAGCCACACAGCTGAGTGACCCTAATCGACAGGAAGCTGACTCAATCTGAGACAACCGACAGAGAGGCCTCCGGACAGACGGACGGCGGCACTGAGAGACAGGCCATGGCCACAGTGTTTGCACATTCAGCTGCACTTCACTTGCAATCAATATTCATAAATCTCTCAGCCTCGCTCTCTCTCTCTCTCTCTCTCTCTCTCTCTCGCTCTCTGTTTGTACAAAGGTATACCAATTAATAACGTGACCCGTTTCGTATATGCTATGCACTCTATACATGTACATACATATATATGGACTGTGTGTATACATATAGTTATATGAAAATCAAGCTGGGTGATCGTTTCCAATGAAAATCACACACAAAGCCTTTCAGCGTTTGTCAACGACGTTGGCACCGCTGCAGCAGCAACAACAACAGAGACAGCAGCAACAGCGACTGGCAGCAACACGATGCTGCAGTCAAGAAAACTGCAAGAAAACGCGAGTGCCTCGGGCAGCTGTGAGCGACTACAAAATACTCTGTAAACACACGGCATAAATAAGTGGAGCTGCATGTTCAGGTTTCAAGTACACAAACTAATTAAAGGTTTTACTTGAATAATTAATTTATTAAAGGATATGCTGAATTAATTAATTAAAAACAACTCAAGTTAACATGAGTTACCGAATCGATGCCTCTGCTCTCGATTTATATCGAACAACCAAATACATCGATCGTGATTTCGAAGCATTCGTACTACCCTCGCTTAGCCCCCTTGACATACACAGTATAATTAAGGCGACAATGGAGACTGTGGCAACCTTTGCGCCTTGTGCAACGGAAATCGCTGACATGGACCACACCATGGGCACAGCTCCCAGCTTCGACGACTTCCAGCTCGCTCCCTCCCGGGCAGTGAGGCTTGCCTAATGTTTAATTAAGGTGATTGCAGTGCGGTCACCTGGACCTTGCTGTTGTTGTTGTTGTTGTTTTTGTTGCTTCTGCTGGTGGTGCTGATGATGTTGGTGGTGTTGGTGGCGTCGGTTTGCTGACAGCAGCTCACGAATGATCACCAAATTGGTTTGTAAGGATTTCTAAGCGTGCTTCGCCTCGCCATGTCAAACACTTTGGGCCAAAGGACACGCTGCCACGCCCCACTCAGCTGCCTCGCTGATTGCCGTCGCTTTAATGAAGATTAATTGCAATCAGTGCGCCAGTTGAGCGGCGATTAATTGCAGAGCGCGAACGCGACTTGCCAAATGGAAATGAGCTAAGGAAACTGCGCAGACTTCCTTTCAGCCTGCTTGATGATGTGTATTGGCCATGGCTTTGCCTTTGGCTGTGTCTGCGACTGCGACTGCGACGGCACTACGACTGTGCCTGTGATTGAGGCCTTAGCTGTGGTTCACAAGTTCACGATTTGCGGGCAACTTAATTGCCATTTGAATGGGCAAATGTGCCATTCAGTATCCAGTACTTTGTTGGTGGCACAATTCAGCTGATGAATTGCAGGCGCAGAGACAGAGACAGACGTAAGTAGAGATAGAGAGAGAGGCAGACTGAGTGAGCGGCACCACTGCCACAGGTCATCATAGCGAGAACCACCACAAAGCAGCAGCTGCACCACCGCCACCAACAGCTACTTTAATGAACCTGAAAAGCTTATCAATGCGATCAGCTATTCGAAGTGAATCGAACAAGATTAACATAATTTTAAATGGGACCGAAAAGTGAGCTATGAATGGATTTAATGGGCGAATTCAAATATATTGTATCTATGATATCAAATATAATTCGAAAGACGTTATGGACACACATAAATCGAACATAATTTCTGAAAAATGTTATCTAAATGAGATACACTGATGCCACAGATACAGATGCCACTGTAGCTAATTGTGAATGATTTTCAATTTTTTTTAAAGTGTCAAGTATTTAATAGAATATGTAGATCATGT